>CP137682.1:29806781-29810035 GCA_037976565.1 Mesocentrotus franciscanus
TATCGTGTTTCTTACTTTAGTTAGGTAAGAATTGAGGTCTTAATTTAGTTAGCAACCAATTTCTTCATTGCATTATCAATAATATGTTTTTATTTTAAAAATATCTGCAAATTTGTAAAGTAATGACAATAAGCAACTCAAAATGTTTCAGACTGATGTGTGGGTTTGTGGGGGAGACCGTTAGCTTGGCCAAAACCGGAACTACATGGCCTACTTTCGTCTTTTGATCTCTCTGATGACCAATTTATAATCAAGTTTTTGCATGTTTCATGATTAAATCCACGTTTGGCGAGGTAATTTTGAAACATGTATGGCCAAACATACTGTTCAATATACCAGTAGAAAGTAGACAAAGTTTCAGAGAAAGAAAAGCTGATTAAAAGCCTCAAAATAAGGCATTCTTGGCTCCTTTCTTTGACCATAAACTGGTGATTCTCAGGCCACCAGACCGGGCATACAAAAGGGGGAACGTTTACGATGAAGACAGCTGACCATGAAGTTGTGTGGTACAAGAAATACATATAGAATGACCCCCTTTATTTTTTGAAATACTTTGTTGTTAACATTGAAAGTTGATGTACAGGCAGAGAAGAAATGTACAATACATGAAATGAATTTTCGGATGAAGGTTGTGTCCACGAAGGTGACAAAATAAGCCCCAAGTTGCTCATTACTGCCCCTAGTTCCACTCAGTTCAGCCATAGACTTGTCAATCCCAGGCCGCCAGACCAGGCGTACAGAAGGGTTACGTTTACGAGTAGGACAGCTGTGACTACTCTACTAGATTACATTTAGAATGACCCCTTTATTTTTGAAATACTTTGTTGTTAACATTGAAATTTGATATACAGGTAGAGAAGGAATGTACAATACATGAAATGAATTTTCGGATGAAGGTTGTGTCCACGAAGTGACAAAATAAGCCCCAAGTTGCTCATTAATGCCCTTAGTTCAACTCAGTTCAGCCATAGACTTGTCAATCCCAGGCCGCCAGACCAGGCGTACAGAAGGGTTACGTTTACGAGTAGGACAGCTGTGACTACTCTACTAGATTACATTTAGAATGACCCCTTTATTTTTGAAATACTTTGTTGTTAACATTGAAATTTGATATACAGGTAGAGAAGGAATGTACAATACATGAAATGAATTTTCGGATGAAGGTTGTGTCCACGAAAGTGACAAAATAAGCCCCAAGTTGCTCATTAATGCCCTTAGTTCAACTCAGTTCAGCCAGAGACTTGTCAATCCCAGGCCGCCAGACCAGGCTCACAGAAAGGTTACGTTTACGAGTAGGACAGCTGTGACTACTCTATTAGAATATATATAGAATGACCCCTTTATATTTTGAAATACTTTGTTGTTAACATTGAAATTTGATATACAAGTAGAGAAGGAATGTACAATACAGGAAAAGGAAGTTTCGGACGAAGGTTCTGTCCAAGAAAGTGACAAAATAACCTATAAGTTGTCAAGGACTGTCGATGATACCACAGTTTCAGTAAACATTGTCCATTTTAGATTCACCCCTTAATGTTTTAATTTCTCATTTGTTGGCATATACACTTCACATATAGAATGTAAAGACGTTAACGTTAATAAAAATAGCTTTCCTGACCTATAATATGCGGAAAACAAATCGAATAAGCCTGTGATTGCTGCGTTATTGTGCGTAAACTGACTGTCCATGATACGGTTAGTGTCAGTAAGCATCGATATCTTTTAAATTCACCCCCTCTTATTTTGTTAATTTCTCATTTGTTGGCATTGACACTTTAAATATAAAATGTAAAGACATGAATGATATTAAAAATAGCATTCCTGACCTATAATATGCATGGAACAATATCAAATAAGCCTCTGATTGCTGCGTTATTGTGCGTAAACTGAGTATCCATGACACCGTTAGTGTCAGTATAAGCATGACATGTTGTAGATTCACCCCCAACTCATTTTGTTAATTTCTCATTTTTGGGCATTGACACTTTCATATAGGAATGTAAAGACATGAATGATATTAAAAATAGCATTCCTGACCTATAATATGCATGGAGCGATATCAAAATAAACCTCTGATTGCTGCGTTATTGTGCGTAAACTGACTGTCCATGATACGTTAGTGTCAGTAAGCATCGACATTTGTAGATTCACCCCCTCATTTTGTTAATTTCTCATTTGTTGGCATTGACACTTCACATATAGAATGTAAAGACATGAATTATATTAAAATAGCATTCCTGACCTATAATATGCATGGAACAATATCAAATAAGCCTCTGATTGCTGCGTTATTGTGCGTAAACTGACAAGCATGACATGTTTTAGATTCACCCCCTTCTCCTTATTCTTTTGATTTGTCATTTATTGGCTTTGACACTTCACATATAGAATGTAAAGACATCAATGATATTAAAAATAGCATCCCTGACCTATAATATGCAAGGAACAATATCAAATAAACCTCTGATTGCTGCGTTATTGTGCGTATAAACTGACTCCCCATGATTCCGTTAGTGTCAGTAAGCATCGACATGTTTTAGATTCACGCCCCCTCTTAATTTTTAATTTCTCATTTGTTGGCATATACAATTCACATATAGAATGTAAAGACATTAACATTAACAAAAAATAGCATTCCTGACCTATAATATGCATGAAACAATATCAAATAAACCTCTGATTATTGCGTTATTGTGCGTAAACTGACTCTCATGATACCGTTAGTGTCAGTAAGCATCAAATGTTTTAGATCCTCCCCCCCTTTATTATCCCTTTGCCGATGAAGTCGGAGGGGATAAAATAACGCTGCTGTTCGTCCTTCTGTCCGTCCGTCCGTCCTCCCGTATTTCCGTAACAAATCTGGTTTCCAATAACTGTAGTAATGTTTCAGGGATTTTAATGATATTTGATATGAAGGTAAGAGTATCAAAACACACTGCGTAAGTTCGATTTCGGAGTATGTAGGTCAAAGGTCATATAGCTCATTAAATATGCGAATCTGGTTTCCCCGATAACTTTAGTAATGTTTAAAGGATTTTAATGAAATTCATTATGAGCGTTCATGGTATCAAAACACAGCGTAAGTTCGATTTCTGAATTTGCATGTAGGTCATAGTCAGTAGGCATCGACATGTTTAGATTCACCCCCTCTTCTTAATTTTTAATTTCTCATTTGTTGGCATTGACAATTGACATATAGAATTTTAAAACATTAACGCTAATAAAAATAAGCTTTCCTGACCTATAATATGAAC
>CP137682.1:29810535-29946760 GCA_037976565.1 Mesocentrotus franciscanus
AAAATTAAACATTTTATTATATTTTTTTTTTATTGATTCATTTTATTTTTGCTACGCCCTCTATGATTAATTTACTCTTCTAACCATGTATTTTTGTCAAAGGACCATATAATTTGTTTTAATTTAGTTTTTAAAGTCAACGTGTCTTATCTGCTCCGTCTTATATTCCATTTATTAGTATAGGTAACGCCAGCGAGACAGAATAGACATCCAATCCTCATATTTTTTTATGGATTTACTCTTTTATTTTAAAAGATTTTATATTGATGTATAGTTTATTTTGCGGAAAGTTTTCCCTAAAGTGCAAACACTAAAATTATTTGTTTTGAAAACCTATGATATAATGTATTGGGGCAGGGCTCCCCGCTCGGAGTGTCTTGTGATACTTTTTGATTTCACTCCTTAATGGCTCATCTTTGAATTTTCTTTTGTAACTATGCGGGTATTATTTATTATTTGTCAGTGCTTTCATGGACCCTAAACAAGCGCGTAGCTAGGATTTTTATTTTAGGGGGTCGATCACTTACAGAGCGCAATGCGCGCTCCTATAAGTGCAGGGGAAGTTTTCCTCCCGCGCGAAGCGCTGAAGCTTTGACGTTTCATTAAATTATTAGAGAAACTGAAGACGATTGGTTGTACCGTTCTCTACTCTTAATCCTTGTCTGAATTTTCAAAAATAATGTTTGATTCATTGTTATGCCGTGGCGTAATGAGCAAAAACTTTTTTTTGGGGGCAGAAAAATTCGCATCACCATCCGACTCTTACATGTTACATGCCTGCAGGCCCCGCGGAACGCTTTTCAAAGTGGGAGGGGAGGGGCTAAAGTATTTACGATCAGGTAGAGTGGAGCGTAAATTGGCTTGGGGTCCAGGGGCATTACGGTCAGATGAGCATTAAAGCTAGGATTAAGGCATTTAATAACGGTCGGATGAGCATCCAGGGGCCCGCCTTAGGGCCCTTGATGGGGTCCAGGGTGCAGCACGGGGTGATACAAGATTTCGATTTTTTTTTTGGGGGGGTGGGCGCTGGGCTGGGCTGGTGGCTATAGAATTCAAAGCTCATTTCACAACTACATTTTTAAATAAAGGATAATATATGATGCATATCTGTTGTTTCTTTATTAATATTTTTATCACAGTCTTTGTCATCTCTTTTCTCTCTCTCTCTCTCTCTTTTGGCCGGCGTTTTGTCGCCCCCTGGCCCTAACACCGTCCATCTGGATAGGGGGCGAAAAACTGAGCGTGACAGACGGTACAAGCAATGTGCAGGCATTGAGATAATGACATAATACAAATATTAATAAACAACAACATTTAAAGCATCAAATATCTTTCTCTGGTGTGAAATGGTCACTTATCATGATAATTAAAGTTTTTGGGCAAGAGAAGTTTAATCTTTAATCTTCGATCAAAGCATTGGAAATATAAAACGATACTGATTATGTTCATGATATCAAATTCCAAAAAGTACGTTGCAGAACAAGCCATCAGAAAGCATAAAGTCTGCAAAATTGTATTTGAAGTCATTTGTATATATACAACTGAAAAACAAATACAAGTACCTACAAAAGCGTGACGGAAGGGATACAATTTTGTTTTACCTTTGACCTGCTATGAAATGTTATATATTTGTGCATTTACATAGACAAGACAGATATTATGGACTACACATGTCTTTTTACCATAAATATGTTGTTTAATTTATGGCTTTAAAAGGAATTTGAGTAAAAATATCGAGAAATTATAGACGAAACAATTTCATAGAATTAGTCACATTTATATAGTTTTTCAACAGATTTGAAATTGGCGATTGTTAACTTGATATAATGTCTGCGCCTTTCGTCTCACAAAAAAGAAGAGCTTTTGTCAGTAATCTACCCATTTTTTCTAACCTTGTACTGATACTTACTAAAAATAAGTATAATTTGTAATAATTATTGCTTTGCTGGGGCAAAATTTAAAAAGAATATTTGACCAGAGAAAACAAGAGGGAGGGGGACACGTAAATTTGTGTAGTGAAGGTATACGGGTACTTTGATTTTGCCAGCGGTGAGGGGACCCTCTCAGATCCTTAACCGAACCACTGTAAATATACCGCTTACATTGTTATTTACCAAATGAATGATTAACAATTTCGATAAATTGGTCGTTGATGATTCGGAGTCCTGCTCTAAGCTTAATGCATTATACATGTATTACATAATTTCGGTTGTAGAAATGGATACAATGTACTTGAACAAAATATACATTATACCTTATTATTTTATACTACTGATAAGAAGAAGCAGCAGCTGTATGGAAGTACTAGTTATAGTAGTAGTAGGTGTAGTAGTAGTAGTAGTAGTAGTAGGAATGAGATAGTAATTAGCATTATTATTGTTATTATTATATATAGTAGTAGTAGACTAGTAGTAGTATCAGTAGTAGATCAGTAGTAGTAGTATTGTAGTAGTAGCAGTAGTAGTAGTAGTAGTAGTAGCAGAGTAGCAAAGTAGTAGTAGTAGTAGTGCAGTAGTAGTAGTAGTGTAGCAGTAGCAGTAGCATGAGTAGTAGCAGTATAGTAGTAGCAGTAGCTAGCAGTAGCAGTAGTATAGCAATTAGTAGTAGTAAAGTAGCATACATGGTGTAGTAGTACTGCAGAGTAGTAGTAGTAGTAGTAGCATTAGTAGTAATACAGGCAAAGTATTACTAATAGCATCTTTAGCAACAAGACACGTATCGCATCCCGCTTTATCTACGTATCTATACCGGACCCCGTGCAATGCAATGATTGATATGGCGATCATGCCTTTGCCTTTCCCATGTTCTCCAACGCTGTGCAAGTGGGAAGATTTAGCAATAGTTGATATTGAGCACCTGAAGAGATTAACGATATTTCAAAACAAGATGATGGCAACAATTTGTCAAACAGTGTGTGCCTAAATTATAGGATCTTTTAAAATGATTGTCTCTTTGAAAGGTATTTAGTTTTGCTGAGCAAAAAGATAGAATAACATTGAGCTGTTTTAGATGTAGGTCGCACTGTTTACCAATTAATAATAACAGATTCAAAGAAGTTTTTAATGAAATTAGTATTGAATGCCCATGTTGTAGATATGCATGAGTCTGTGATGAATTCCATTACATTTTTTGTATGCCTTTTTTCAGAAAGGAAAGAGAGTTATATTTAGGTCGGCAATAAGTAACGCCCTTGCACATTACACATGTTTAATTTATTTTTATATTCCGGTATAAGACAGTTGAAGAAATTAGTACTCTTCTTAAGGATAATAATGTCATATTTTGCTGGTTTATACATGTAAATCTGAACAATCCAATCATATGTCACCCATAAAAAGAAATGTTACAACTCGAAGTGGTAGGTTAATTAAGCAACCAACAATTCTTGATCTGTAGTACAGTCTTTCTTTAGGTAAAGTATAGTTTTGATGGTTTGTTTGTTCTTTTGTTTATTATTATTTTTTTGTTTTTTTAGTAGTATATTTTTTGTTTGTTTGTTTATTATTATAGTCCATTATGTTTTTGTTGTCCTATACAATTGCTATCTTGTTAGTCTGTGGTAATCTTGTAAGTAATCATCTCACTTAGCAAGCAAAATGAAACTATAATTTCTTATATAGTTAGACAATATGTTTTTGTTTTTCTTCTTTTCTCTCCGTGTTTGTATTATATTGGCATGTGGTTTCCACTTTTCGTAGTGCAGTTATGTATAATATTGTAGTGTTTAGCATATAGCTAGGTTTAGATCAGTCTTATTTATCGTTATATTTTTTGAGTTGTTTTGTTGTATTCTCAGCTTTTGTATTATTAAGCTATGTTTCATTTTTATTATGGCATTATTCATAAATAAATATTTCATCATACCTCAGTGGGTCGAATGATTGTCAACAATTTTATTCTATTCTATATCTCCAATTTTAAGTATCTCCCAAATATCAGAAGCATAACTTTAATTTCATTCTAGTTCGTGGATGATTCTCTACTTTGTTTTGCAAAAATATATACAACAGGGTGTTAAATAACTACCTCGATATCTATAAAGGTACATAATTGTAACGACACCGGACAGGTGTTTGAACAACAGCGATACATAATTAAAATGATGTTATTCCAAATTCCATCACTTTCTATAATTTCATTGTTAGTGTTTCTTTAACACTCATTTTTGGTATGGAAATGCAGTGAATGGAAACCAGTTGAATTCCAATTTCCATGCCGGTGTTGAATTAGCATTTTTGAGGTGTCTTCGAAGACTCTGAGTTGATGTTTGGTTGTATACGTGCGATGTTTGAAACATCAGGGGCCCTCTGTCAAATTGTCAAATGATAATTGAACAAAGATTTCATTTTAAGATCTCCAGTAAACCATGATACTGTAATACTAATGAAACGAATATACATTGTAAGCATCTTCTCCATTTTATGTATTAGCCCCAATCAAGCGATGATAGCCTTGCAATGAGAATACACGCTCACGCCATAGTAGGTCCATGCTTATACAATAGTGTACCTTAATGTACTCCTAAAGAGTCCTGTGACACATAATATGCCATGTCCCAAGTCTCAACATGGATCTATTATAGGTCTGAACTCTGAACAGGAATGTGGCAGGGGTCAATCCCTGACCCCGATGGACATGGCTCGTGTCTGAACATTGTATATGCACTGTATACCCACATGCTTGGGAATGCCCACACACTCTGCAAATTAATAAATTCATTGAACAACTCAATATCAATTGTGAGCATATTGGAGGCAATATACTGAAGATATTGTTTCTGTTAATTTTGTTCTGTGATATAATCATAAAATACAAAATAGAGCATGAGTTGACCTTGTTCAGAGTATGACTATGCAAATTTAAATTGGGTTTCGAAGCCAATAAGGACATTCGGAGACATATCTACCAAATCATTTTAATCCTTTAACTTGTACTTGGAATTCTGCACGTATTTCAGCGAAAGCAATGTTCATATACATGTAGATTCAAGATTCATGTTTCTCAAGATTAATTACGTAGGCTTATATGAAATAGATAATCAACATAACTATTTGTAATAGGTCAGTTTGATTCGAATCCATCTTTTATTTTATTTTTAAAATTTAGGAGTCATGTATTATTTTTCCCTTTGTTGGCAGAAATCTATGTTATTCCCATTAGTCTAGAATTCAGAAGAAGAAAACAAAAGTTTGATATTGAAAACATTGTTTGTGATAGTATTTATATTTTGCATTCTCGAAAACGAAATAGTTTTGCATACGGTAGCTGCTCAGGCACTATAATAGACGCTTGCTTCTAAACATAATACATGTACATGTATATCTGTTAAAAGTTTCAAATTAGAGACTGTGCCTGCAGACTCGCCCACGTAAGTTACCGGAAGGACTCTGTTTCAAAAGTTTCGCGGGGTTTTATCGGACTTGGCGCGCCGTATATCTTCCCAGCATTGAATCTTCTGAATCTTCTGAAATTGAAGTCAGCAGGGCGGTATTCCGCATGTCGCTAACTTGTATGGCTGGTGCTTTAGCCCCAAATATTGCCAATAGGAACATACTTATGTGGAATATGACTACTGATTTCAATGACTGGTTTATCATTGTGCTTTAGCCCCCGAATATTGCCAATAGGAAAATAATTATGTGGAATATGACTACTGATTTCAATGACTGGCTTATCAGTCCTTTATGTTGGATGCATGTTTGGTGCTACAGTATTCATGGTATCCATTCCTGATTGATGCTGAGAAACCTGAGATGAACCACAGCATCACTCGAGTGTCATCAGCTGTATGTGCAGGTACAACTTTTTTTTCTTCATTTCCATTGATACAGAATATATTGCGATAGTCTCAAACAAAGTGATTATTGCCAAGGCTGTTTTGTATTTATATACGCCCATCGAGACAATGGGAAAGGCATTAACTAGAGTATTTTTTCCAAACGATATTTAGTATTGAAGATTGTGCATTTCTCAAGTGAAAAGCGATGAAACCCATGTTTAATAAATGTGTCTCAGCCAAAATCGTAACAATTATCCTTTAAATGCGTAATCCTTCATCGCCGTAAAACTTACAAGTAACCATGGAGCTATGATGTAACCTCAATGTGGGAAACTTCATCGAGTGACGGGCTAACAAATAGAAGGGATTTTTAGAAGGTCGTAACTCGCGTCATTTGAGGACAGAAGAAACACAGTACTGACATGCATATCATTTATTTTTCCTGTCATTCCTTTCCTCCCTCTTCTTTGTAATTTTTACATAAAAAAGGTCATATCATTCTAAAATCGATTACCATAACAACGAGTATACCTATTAGACTGGGCTTGCGCTTGTAATATTATCTGTTTGGGAGGATGGGCAGAGACAATTGTTCATCATTACCTAGTCCTTCGTTTATGACTTTGTCCTCTGGATGCTTCTCGACTGTCAGAAATGGCTTTCAAGCCTCCTCCTTTAAACAATAGGCCTATATAGTATATATTACATATCTAAGTTCATAGGCCCTTCATATATTAAAGGTAAAGACCAGTTTTGGAAACGCCCTCTCTCAAAAAATGAAATGGAAGCTCTCATTACCAATCATGTGAAAGAATATGTTTTTACTAATACGTGATGATACAAAGTTTGCCGGGAAACCGCCTACTAATTGATATATTTGGTAAATTATTATATCTATTGGGACCAAATAGATATCGCGCACGTGGTCGCGTAGTCCCATAATGCCATCTTTCTGTGTACAGTGATTGTAACTCTACCAAGACCGGGCCAAATTTCTTATCATTTTGATGATTCCAGAACCTTGCAGTACACACCAATACTTATATGCTAGATGATCAACCTTTTCTGATCAATTTCACAACGTTTCTTTCACAATGCAATCGCATGACCATAACTGGTCTTTATCTTTAAGGGTTGTTCTGGTCTATTTCGTTGGAGAGAATTAAATGACACTTTCCCTTTTCACGGATTATGAATCTTCTTTCTTAACAACTAACATCATAAACAAACAGACGCGTTTGAGGGTATCGTCACCACATCTTCTCCTACATGATCATTAGTATTACAAGTCATGTACGAAGTACATGGGAGCATACTACTACTAGCCAGTGGTCAGTGAGAGAGAGAGAGAGAGAGTGCAGGAAAGGAATGGAATGTGGATGTCTGGGACATGAAATGAGAGAAGGGGCATGGTGATATTGGGGATTATGCAGGCTAGACATGAGAGGGGAATGAAATGCATGGATGAATTAAAGGGAAAGATAAAATCGTAGATGTACAACTTTCTTAATATACTACATCTTTCGAAAGAGTGGGATCCCAGTAGCCCATTGCATCACTCTGATGTAAACTTTTCGTGTAAGTATGCAGGCCTAAAACTTGTATTGTGTATCAGGGAAATTATTCTAGTTACAGTTCCCTGTTTGTATTTAACACGAGTATGATTATGCTTTGAACATTTTATGCCTTCGCGATCATCAGATTGGACCTTGGAGTAGTGAGGATTGTTATAATTATGTCCATCAATGGTGAGATTGAAGGTAGTTTACATTTTTGTTGGATAAAGACAAATATAAAAACTGTCACATGTAATCTTTACTGATATAACGTTTATATTCATGTTCTTTAATTAAAACACCAACTACAATATGACGGGATAGAAATCAGCCATTTCTTGTTATTATTATTGTTGTTTTTGTGTCGTTTAGTTTCTTTGGTGTGTTCATGAGTATAAACATGTACGCCTGTTACTTAATTAATATATAAAACAATTTCTTTATTTTCATTCCTCATTCTTTATAACTATTTTGAGTTTTGATTTAAAAATCCTGGCATCATTTTAAATCCATGAGGCTAGCAGTTTAGTAATGAGGTGAAAACCCCTCGTTTCTTTCTTTGATTTTTAATTTTAAAAAATAATAACATTAACATTAATTCAGAGAAAATAAACGAAACATATTAACATCTCATTTCAAAAATCCTGCCTTATTATTGTAATATTTTACTAATGACATTCTCAATCTAGAGAACATCTACACTCTACAGTTAAATTTGGGGAAAAACGGAGGAATGGTTTGCAAATGAGGGAGAAGAATGGAACTGTTTAATTGAATGATCAAAACAAGGTCCTACTAAAACCTGCTTAAATACGGAGGTATATTTGAATCAAGACTAAGACATAATTTATGACTAGGGTTTATGAATTCGATGGAAAGAATGCACATTAAAAACATTTTGAAATATTTGAGGAAATTGTTTGGTATACAAACGTAAACCACTGTTGTTTATGTTCCTGTACATTTCATATGCTGACACCATGGGACTATATACCCCACGCAGAACTTATACATATTACAAATGTTAAAGATAAAGACCAGTTCTGGTCATGCGATTGCATTGTGAAAGAAACGTAGTGAAATCGATCAGAAAAGGTTGATCATCTAGCATATAAGTATTGATGTGTACTGTTCTGGAATCATCAAAATGATAAGAAATTTGGCCCAGTCTTGGTAAAGTTACAAGCACTGTACACAGAAAGATGTATATGGGACTACACGACCATGTGCGCGATATCTATTTGGTCCCAATAGATATAATAATTTACCAAATATATCAATTAGTAGGCGGTTTCCCGGCAAAATTTGTATCATCACGTATTAGTCAAAACATATTCTTTCACATGATTGGTAATGAGAGCTTCCATTTCATTTTTTGAGAGGGGGGCATTTCCAAAACTAGACTTAACCTTTAAAGAGAAGGTTGGGTTCTGGGAGGAGATGAAAAACAATTTGTGAGCATTATCATTGTATTATGCAAGTGTGGAAGAACATCAGAGAAAAAAATGTTCCCTAAAAAGCATGGCTCTTCAAATGCCTTAATATTCTAAATATGGCATGTAAGGGATGGATTTTTATGCCATATGTTCGTGTAGTCCCATATTCATCTTTCTGTGTACAGTGCTTGTAACTTTACCAAGACTGGGCCAAATTTCTTATCATTTTGATGATTCCAGAACCTTGCAGTACACACCAATACTTATATGCTAGATGATCAACCTTTTCTGATCGATTCCACAACGTTTCTTTCACAATGCAATCGCATGACCAGAACTCAACTTTATACGTATACGTAGTCTAACCAAGGATGTATCTCCTTGTATTGTTCTAACGTACTTCTATTGTCCGATATGATGTCCTTATAGCTGGGTCGCGTGCCGCTCGTAAATTGTAAACACGCGTCCTCGCTCTGAATATATATCGGTCGCTCTCATGTGGTCAGCACTCGAGCGGTCGAAGTAATGTGACAGGAATGTCCGCGTAGCTACGAATTGATACTGCGTCGATAGTGGATTATAAAAAAGTCACCAATAAACAATGGAGATAATATTCCTGAATTAAGAAAATGAATTCGGATGTCCATGTTTACTTTGTAAAATTGTACGACGGGACACACCAACATCGCTACCGAACGGAGTGTTTGAGAGATAGGCCTACACCTTGAATAGACATGTTATCATTTATTTTAACGGTGAAGTACTGTAACAGTATGTTTCAGATAGAATAAGAGAGAGAGAGAGAGGGGGCGGGGAGGGGGTGGAGAGAGAGAGAGGAGGGGGGCAAGGTGGTTAAGTGACTCGGAAATATAGACTGAGACAGGCCCAAATTATGCGTAATATTTTATTATATGCTATCTTCGCCATTGCGGCTTGTCTATCAGTGTTAAAGCCCCTCTGCACTACTTTGGCCAGGAGGGATTAGAGGGATTAGCGTGGTCATTGACAGGTGGTTATCTTATCGAGTCAGCTCTCAATCAACATAAGAAAAAGAGGATCATGGGGGACCAACAGGCCCCGCTTAGGCATTGTTTTCTATATAGAGGAGCAAGTAGCTACAAGTAGTACAGTGGGGCTTTAACAGAAAGATTTGATAATCCGCTTGTACAACTTATTATTGAACACGTACTGCATGTCATGGAAAAGTTGGTTTATCATAATATAAATAATATATTAAAAAATATATATTACATATATATGTTGTTGTTGTTTTTGTTTTTGTTTGGAGGGGGGTCATGAAGCCAAAACATATGCCCAGACAAAATTGCCAGGCAGATAAAATGTCACCCCTACTTCAGAATAAAACATAATAACCTTTTCCAGACAACTTTCAGCCAGCCCAAGGAGATACCAGCACCTCCAGTGCTACATTATTAGTAGAATCAGAGGAGTTTGACGAGAGTTCAAATCCCGAGAAAGTCATAGACGTCACTACAAGTTCAGTTAACGAGGCCATTTGTCAGTTTTGGTCAAGCGCGTAGCCAGAATTTTATTATAGGGGCGGGCGGGGGTCGGTAGTGAGCGCGCAAAGCGTGCGAATCACTTACAGAGCGCGATTTGCGCGCTCCTAGGGGATGGGTGCCGCGCGAAGCTTTGACGTTTCATTCAATTATTAGAGAAAGAAGACAATTCGTTGTACCGTTCTCGACCCTTAATCCTTGTCTGAATTTAGTCCCCCTCCGCGAAGCGCGGAAGCTTTGACGTTTCATAAAATTATTAGAGAAAGAAGACGATTCGCTGTGCCGTTCTCGACTCTTAATCTTTGTCTGAATTCAGTTTCCGGCCCCCTCCTGCGCGAAGCGCGATAGCTTTGACCTTTCATTAAATTATTAGAGAAAGAAGACGATTCGTTGTATACCGTTCTCGACTTAATCCTATTTCGCGCGAAGCGCGGAAGCTTTGACGTTTCATTAAATTATTGGAGAAGATGACGATTCGTTGTACCGTGCTCCTTCTTCTTCCTGCGTCCTCTTCCTTTTTTTTTCTTTTTTTTTGGGCGACCTCCCCACCGCCCCCTGGCCCTAGCCTGACTTTGGCTAGGATTTTCTGTAAGATTTGCCTTGACATCAGAAAACATTCAATACTTCATTGACTGTTGACCAATTGTATAACCAATATTTTATTGTGTAGTGTAACGAGGACTTCATTTTGAAAGGGCTGGTATAAATGAAGTTTAAAGGTATTAGCCATTTCTGAGATTTGTTATTAGGCATATACGTGTGATGAGCACAAAAAAGGGTAAGTGAGATAGCGAAGCTTCGCTACGTAATATATCCCATTAGCCAGGAGTTCTTGTCAATCCCAGCATCATCTATTAAAATCGTGTGAGAGGTTCCCGCGCAAAAGGCAAACTATTCTGATACATCTTGGTTTCGCGCGCTATGCTGATGAATGGAATAACTGGGTGTCACATTCTCGTCCGGAACTCGTAAACTATTAGTCGCTTTCAGTTTATTTTTTAAAGGGGCATAGGGGGTGGCCGTTTACTTCGATCAGGCCACCCCTTATGCATTGCAAGCCCCAGTCGCTTTGCGAACCTGCACACACCAAGCTATTACTTTTAACGGTACATGTAGTAGCACTCATTTGCACACCATCCCGAGTGTTGATGAAATTCCATGTTTAAAAGCTTAGACCAGATAATAAACCTCTTCAAATAGAGCAAACGAACCAGTACTTTTCAAATGAGAAGTGAATAGATTTCTTTAATTTTCGTTGAAGTTTGATTAGTGACCCTCCACGACACAATTGTTTGATTCAAAGAAATGAAAGAAATCTATTCACTTCTCATTTGAAAAGTACTGGTTCGTTTGCTCTGAAATTTGAAGAGGTTTATTATCTGGTCTAAGACTATAAGAGCTTCTACCCATAGAACTTAAAGGAAAATCCAACCAAAATAGACAACTACTCTAAATAAAAGCAGCAAAATGAGAGAAGCAAGCTGATGAAAGTTTCAAATAAATCTGACTAAATATAAGAAAGTTATGCATTTTTGAAAGTTGTAATCACTATACGTATGGGCACTTCAAATTGGCTGAAGCGGTAATGTCATTGTGATGTAGTGTCGGTCTACTTTCCCATCTGTTCCAACATATAAAATTCCAAAATATAAATTTTCAAAAATCATGGCTCAGGAGGGTCTATTCTTTTAGAGGACCTATAATAATATGCTATCTATAATATATTTTGAGTAGTGCCCCAAGGAGAAGGAACTTACGAGAAAAACAGAAATTAGTGATATGTTTGTATACGGCAAATGTGAGAGTTATCCACGTCCTACGTCACAATCCACTGACCAAACTACCAATTTGAGATTCGCTGTTTGAGATTCGCTGTGATCTCATAGTCATATTTCAAACATTCATAACTTCCTTACTATTGGTCCAATTCATTTCAAACTTTTGCCAGTTTCTGTTATTTCTCTGCTTTCACACAAATCAACTTATTACAAAGGCTGGATTGCACTTTAATCAAAATTGGGGAGGTTGTGCAAATGAGGGCTAATATCTGTACAGGTAGTAGCCCTCATTTGCACACCCTCCCCAATTTCTATGAAATTCCATGGGTAGGCATGATAATAACCCTCTTCAAATTTTAGAGGAAACGAACGAGTATCTTTCAAATGAGAAGTGAATAGATTTATAGAAGTTGATAATTAACCCTCCACGAACCATAACGTGATATATGTGACAATAATATTCAAATATGTTGGCAATTTGAAAATGGAAATCCAAATATTATCTATGATTGTTTTTAAATCAATTTAAGTCTCTATATGATGGTTGTTTTCCAAAAGTCCAGAAGCCTTTTAAGCCCAGAAAAGACAAGTTGTGGTTTAATGATGATTTACGTAAAATATGCAAGAAGAAATACCGCTTATATAAAAATACATAAATTGTCCTACTCCAAAAAATCATAATTTTATAAATTGTATAGAAATAAATGAAATAATAAAATATTAAAAATTCAAAATGAATATTATCATCAAAAATTTGTACAGGTGCAATTTGATATGAAGAAAACATGGAACTTAATTAATATGGCCATGGGCAAATTCTCCAAAAGACAAATGTTGAAAAACTCATTGTAGATGATCGATCCATCAATGATAATAATGACATTGCTAATGAATTCAACGATTTTAAAATCAATATTGGTCCGTCTTTAACGCAAAATATCCAAGATACTCATTTTAACTCTACGTGTAATTATGTGCAATATTAAGAAGAAAAAAAAATCAATCTGCTTTTTTTTAATGCCGATTACTCCAAAAGAAATAATTTATATTGTTTGTAATCTTAAGAATCGATCGAGTACTGGTTTCGATGAGATACATATTTCCATCGAAAAAGAGTCATCCACATTATTTGTTTTCCATTGTGCAATATTTTCAATTCTTCGATGTTGTCAGGAATCTTTCCAGATAATTTAAAAATAGCCAGAGTGATACCTGTATTTAAAAGTGGTTCTACTGTAAATACTAATAACTATAGACCTATTTCTGTGTTACCTGTATTCTCTAAGATCTATGATCATAAATACTCACTTTTCCCTATATTTTGTCCAGATTACCTTTATGATGTATATTATATTGTATATATGATTATCTTTGTAATGTATGTTTTTTTGACTTTATATCTATGTGATATTGAATGTTATTTTATGTAAATGTTCTTTATGATGAATGAAATAAATATGACTATCTATATAATTATCAAGTGTTAAATTCAAAGAAAAGAAAAAAATCTATTTACTTCTCATTTCAAAACTATTATTGTTGGATGTGTATATAGGGCTCCTAACTATGATAGTACATATCCTTTGTTGAGAATTTAGAACATCAGCTACAGATATTGAGTAGAGAAAACAAGGAGATATATTTAATGGGTGACTTCAACATCAATTTATTGAATTATGATAATGATTAATGATCATAGTGTTAAAGATTTTGTAGATTTTATGTACTCATTTGGATTATTTTCTCTTGTCACTAAACCTACCCGTATAACTGAAATTAGTGCAACATTGATCGACAATTTCACAAACTGCATTCAAAATGAGTTAAGTTCAGGTGTAATATGTTCAGATATTTCAGATCATATGCCTATATTTCGTGTAAAAAAAGGGCTCTGTGGTAACTTCTGTTAAAAGAGATGGACAACTATTTGCAGATGAAAGAATATCAAGGTTCAAGCATTTTTCTCACAACTGAACAACTTTACCAAGTCCCTCTAAAATAAAAGACGTTAGGCCTACAGTATTATATATTCTACTATTTTTTAAAACTTCTTTCAAATAAAATAGGTAGAAACCACACATGAAAAGTATATGTCACTATATTGCAATGTACTGAATATAATCCGAGAACAAATGGTGTGGGACTTCTTGAATTGTGTGAACCATCCCGTCTGAAGAATTCTCTGGCAGCAGCAATCTTCAGGGTCGCACAGGCCATAAAATCTTGCGAGGCTCGATTTCATCGTCTTTTCAACCCAGATTCAACCATGATTCAACAGTTTGATGATTATGCCACTTGACACTTTTATTGCCCATAAAATGATGGAGAATGGTTGAATTTTAGATGGAAATGTAGTGGATTTTTTTTTAATGGCTCTTCCTAGCAACGGGATATGGGGATCCTGGAATTCAACCAAAAGTAACCCAAAATTCAACCATAATTAAACAGTTTTCACCGAGTATTCCCCCAGTAATTCAGCTATATTTCAGGTACGTTATGTTCGTAGTGTAAGTACTGTCATTGTCAATATTATATCAATAAACATCAACAGCAACAAAACAAATTTGTGTACAAATTCAACCTATGTTTTGGGTGATAAATGCACCCACGAAGTTGTGGCTTATTACATGAATTACGTGACTCAATAATTTTACTTTGGGGGAATATAATCTCTTTATCAAATGTATCTTTATTATTGAACACCAAGGCTTCAACTATGAGACACTTGTACTCTTTTCCCTTGGCACACACAATCGTAGACATACCTTCCTTAGTGTAGGAGTGTCTTTGATGTCACAGTGAACTTTCTCTGCATTATTGGCAAGGAGGTGCAGGGCAGTGTGATCATTATGATCTTGAAGATTGATATCAGCACCTTGTGACACCAGAAACTCTATGCTGTGGGATTCTCCTTGGAATGCAGCCAGGTGTAGTGCTGTCATTCCTTGCACGTTCTTAGCGTTCACATCCAACCCATGATCCTTCCATCAGCACAAAATATAAAACGTTCATTCTTTGGTCATGTAATAGATAGATCAGGTTCATCCTAATCTAATGAAGAGATTGATTTAGCCTAATTGGGTATAATGTAATATCTGAGTTAACTGAGAAATAGAAGACTGTTCGACATGCTCCACCCATTGCCTGCAGGAACTGTGAGGTCTATGGGAATTATACAAATTAGTAGTCATCATGTTAAAACAAGAGATTTACATTGCATAATGTGTCTCTTGTATTGATAGCCTACATGTACCTGTACAAGCTTGTACTAGACAAATAAAGTTGACTTTCAGGTACATGTATCTTTACACATTCACCATACCATAACAAATACCGATATTCAACTGTCATATATCTAATCCAATCCAATACATTTGTAAAATCAGAAGTACATAAACATGGACAATTATAAAGAGCTACTTGCAGAAGGGGGAATGTTTTTTTTCTAAGACAATAGCATTTGATTTTATGTTTCACACTTGGCTGGTAGCTTACTCAGAGGAAGACGTTTATAATGTCATAACTGAAATGCAAACGCATAATTTTTTATTTATTTATTTATTTATTTATTTATTTTTTTTTTTTGGGGGCAAAAGCTTCAAAATTACATTACTGTTTCCAGTGCAAGATCAATCTATACTGGTATTAAGTGGGTTGTCATGGAGCTAATCAAGACCGGAAATGGGTACTTTTGTAAGGCCATTGTGTTGCACAAAGCAATCCTTGAGTCAATTGGTGCCTACTGTTTTGTGCAAAATTGCATGTATGGCAAAGTAGTGAGCATTCTGAGAGGGTACAAAGAAAGCAGCAGAAATGTTAAATTTAGCATTACCACCCAAAAATGGGTCTTTTGCATTCCAGATGTGTCTCAATATGCCTTAACATTTTGCTAGGGTACTTGAGAGTCCAAGTAAATTACCTTTACAGCCATAACGACCTTCATGACTTTTACACTGTTATTGACTGCACCGATATGCAATATGGTGTGACCGCCATCCGTTACAACAACAATAGATCGAGGGCAACTCTGTGCAATTAACTCAGCAGGCCTAAAATGTAAAATTAAAGAAAAAGAAAATTTATAAGATCGGACAGAAATTTTCCATATTTATGAATTCAAGTTGATGTTCGTAATCTCTTTTCTAACGATCCTTGCTAAACATGTATATGAATGACCACACCCTTCCCCAGGCTCCTTTGCATTTAAATCAAGATAACTTGTCAAATGGATTTGCCTCCGTTCAGATAGAGTACAATGCTTATTGTACGACACATGCTTTGGCAACGATTATTCAGCAGTCAATGTATAATAATAACTGAATTTCTACATGTACAATGAGTAGACAAAAAAGTATAATTATTCTATGACCTATGTCATAAATAAATAATTAATCTTATATAATAATGAAGCTATATAATCTTCTTTTGAATTGCAATCCCTTCACCATAAGCGATTCTACACATTTTCTATGGGAAAAGTGGCATATAATATTGACTCTTCACCAAATCACAGAAACTATCACCAAGTGATATATATTTTCTACGGGTCGCAGTTCCATTGATTGCTATGGGCGCCATAATCCATATATACGCCATTGTTTATACAGAGTTGTGAATTGATTTCAAGATATTCAAGCCCAGGAAAAATCAAATACTTACTCTTGGCTACATCACAACCCTTTCTCAATCAAGAAGATATGAATTTGCCTGCCTATGCTTAACTGACACAATGGAATTGATGCTTCACACGGAACAAGCATAAAGGATACTTACCGATGGTGTCATATCATATATTCAAAGGTGAAACCCATGATCTTTAGCGAAAAAGTGGCCCTCTTTTTTTCATACATTAAAGAACTTTTTTCAGACATGACCCTTTTTGTATTAAAAAAAGTTAGAAATTGGCTCTAAATCGAGCACTATTCGGGAGCTTATCGATTACAAATTTCCAAAAAGTACTTATTTTTCAGGTACAAACGTATTCATATGCTTGCAAACATTGTGAAAATATAACCCCCTTTTCATGAAATGTCTTGCTCTTTCCAAAAACATACCCTTTATTCCAACATTCTTACAGCCCTGAAAATCACCCCTTTTTTGCATGAAATATATAATGGTCATGCGTACAAGTTCAAGGTCAATATTATAGATATATTGACTGCTATGAGATGCATAGCTGTTTCTATATGCTGAAGGGGAGGTTACATCCTGCCATGACCCCTCGGGGCGCCGGGGCGTTCCTAGTCCAGAATCTGCCCGGTTCTTTATATTCCCTACAGACTTGATTCAAGCCGCCGAAGATGGCGGTATCAACGAACTCATAATTATGCTCACCAGCCCAGCCGGGCGGCGAAATTCTTATTCCTACGAACTTGTTATACCTGCGCATGCGCACATGGACATTATCCGCGACCTCATAAATATACGGTTTATTACGTCAAGACTAGTCAACACCGCAGATTGAGCAACCAATCGGTGAGGTGTGATCGGATAGAGTGCTGCGCTTGTGACTGAAAGGTCTCGAGTTCGAATCTAGGTTGGGGCGATCTTTGAACCCTGTTTTCTTTTGCTTATTATTATTATAATAAGGAAACTTAGAGCAAATACAAGTAGTATAATTGTAGCCTCTCTCGAAGTCGTCACAGTGGATAAAAAGTAACTAGTTCGTAGGAAAAACAATTTCGCAGTCGGGCGTCCTAATTTAATGATCACGCCATCATCGGCTTGTAGTAAGTAAGTAGGGGGAGCGGAGGTAGCGTGAGTGTGGTGGAGATCAAAATTAAATAGGCCAGATTCTGGACTAGGGCGTTCCCCGAGAGCCAATATCAGCTATGATTCGAATATTAAAGCAGTCCATATATCTTCTATATACCGAATTCACAAAAAAAATCTACAAAGAATTCTTGCCTTATCCTTTTCTTGAGTAAAGACTGGTTAAAACATTACAGAAAATCTGAGACACTGTCTGTTAATCTTCGCTGGAAACTTGCCTAAAGTTACGATCATTCCGGAATCGCACACACACCGCGCTCGCACGTGGCACAAAGAAAATTTTTACACGTTAACCAATGGGGATCTCAGCAAAATTTAACTGTGCGGCCCGTTACCCGGGGCAACTTTCTCATTAACTATTGACTGTTAGGCGGGCATGGCTAAAATCACGACTCCCATTTCAACCAATCAGATGACTAGATTTATTCAACATGCTAAAGAGAGGTATATTGAAAGGTGATACGACCGGGGGGGGGGGTATACTTACTCTGGTTTGTCTTTGAGAGCTGCAAGCTGTAGAGCTGTCATCTCTCTCTTGTTAGCCAGAGTCACATCAAGGTCTGGAACTTTCACCAATAGTTCAATGACATCTACCCTGCTCTTGATTATAGCGTCATGGAGGGGAGTATCTTTCGCTTTATCCTTATATCAAATTAATGGAAGTTATGTAGCATTAATGTCATATTTCCAATTCTTCTATGTTCGTAATTGATTGCCTCGTACGAAAGGCATTCCAATCAACTGCAATATCCTGTGGAATAAACACTTTCAGTTACCTATCGCCAAAGTAAATGAATTCATGGACGTAATGATTATATTCTTAAGAGATATTAACTGTAATTTATTTCATGATCAGGATGACTACTCCCATACAATTATCCCTCCCCTATTTCCATCAACTACTCAATTTCTTTGAGTTTCGGAACATTAACCAATATTGTTATATAGCTTTAATCTTGTATCTTGAACTGTACTTAACTTTTTTGCTTCTAAATTTTATTTCACCTGCATATACAGTTTTTAGCTCTATTTATTTGTTATTAATTAAGCAAATTAATTAAACAAGCAACCTTTATAGCTTTTATGGTTTGAAAATTACAATCTCCATCAATCTTCGTTTGCTACTCCGTATTTTTTTATAATAAACATGTAAATGATCAATTCTCAAATGTCTGATCTACTCAAAACAAATGGCAGTTCATATTAACATTGGAACTTGTAATTCCAATGTAAATATTCATAATACTTGTTCAGTTTCAACATGTTTAGATAAGTTATCAATGTACTTTTATCCAATGACTCTGTAAATTGAACAACTTCAGCTCTTAGCTGCGTGTTCGGTGATTTCTTTAACATCTTAAAAACAATGAAAAATAAAATAATTTTCAGTCCGACGATTGCACAATATACTTTCAGATATCAAAGCTCCCCTCCTCCCCCAGTGACCCCGTGGCCAATCTGCTTCTTTCAACAGAAAATTCAAATACTTCTATCTCAATTTCTGAAATTACTTTACTTTTAATTTGCATTACCCTTTTATTGTAATATGTTAAATCATGTTTACGTTACTGATATTTCGTATGGAGAATGTCGTACGTGCGTGGTTGGGGTAATCCAGTTTAAAAAGTCTGTATGGATTATACCTCTCATTAATCAACACAATACCTTTATCTTGACATCCCAGTACACCGATTGCCATGGACCGTCTCAAGGGTCGTAAGGAATCTTTTAGAACGTTCACTAGACTTGACAGTAGGGACTTTTAGATTTGCACGTCGACATAGTGGACTGCAACGTGTGACGTTTTTATAAGGCACTGTGATGTCCTTTTAAGCCACTGCCGGGCACGGCCCAGTGCCTTAACACAATAGGGCCTTTTCGTTTGGCACGTCCACATAGACGACGTCAAAGATATGACGTCATTTCGGCGATTTGCGCATGCGTCGGGTCGTCTAGCGTCGTCAGGCCCGATTTGAGGACGCATTCACCCATGATTTGAGGTTCGTCAGAAAACTCGAACCCCGTCGTCAAAATGACGTCATCTTGCTATATCGCTGCGTAAATCAGAAGGGAAAGACAAAAAGAGAAAGTGATAGAATGATAAAAACAAAGAACAACATAAGAAAAGGTTATAGAATAGATAATGAAAAGATAGAAGAGAAGATGAAAGATGGAAAAACAAAGAATAACATAAGGAATGGTAGGAAGAAAATGATAGTACGATAAAAACAAAGAATTACATAAGAAAAGAATGGTAACAATAAAAAATAACATAAGGAGAGACAGAAAGAGAAATTGATAAAGCATAGATAATGGAAGATATAGAAGAAAAGATGAAAGATGGAAAAACAAAGAATAACATAAGGAAAGGTAGAAAGAGGAAATTAATAGAATAATAAAAACAAACACTAACATAAGAGAAGGTGATAGAAGGAAGAAATAAAGAATAACAAAAGGAAAGAGAGAAAGAGAAAATGATAAAGCATAGATAATGGAAAGATAGAAGAAAAGATGAAAGATGGAAAAACAAAGAATAACATAAGGGATGATGGTAGGAAGAAAATGATAGAACGATAAAAACAAAGAATTACATAAGAAAAGGTGATGAAAGGAATAAACAAAGAATAACAAAAGGAAGACAGAAAGAGAAAATGATAGAATGGTAACAATAAAAAATAACATAAGGAGAGACAGAAAGAGAAAATGATAAAGCATAGATAATGGAAAGATAGAAGAAAAGATGAAAGATGGAAAAACAAAGAATAACATAAGGAAAGGTAGAAAGAGGAAATTAATAGAATAATAAAAGGAAAGAGAGAAAGAGAAAATGATAAAGCATAGATAATGGAAAGATAGAAGAAAAGATGAAAGATGGAAAAACAAAGAATAACATAAGGAGAGACAGAAAGAGAAAATGATAAAGAAAAGAAAATTGAAAGATAGAAGAGAAGATGAAAGATGGAAAAACAGATAATAACATAAGAAAAACAGAGAGAGAAAATGATAGAAGGAAAAAAAAGAATAACATGACGAAAGATAGAAAAAAAAAATAGAGTAATATACGAAGAATAACATAACAAGTGAAATAAGGAGAAATTGAATAAGCGAGCGGGGGCCATTACGTCATCGTGTTGAGAACGGGCCTCGACTACATACGAAAAGGGTAGTGAACAGGACGGGTCGACTGCAGCCAATTCGCATCGTTAGAGGACGGGAACGGCGTCCTCGTCCACACAAACGAAAAGCCCCTAATGTCACACGCGGCAGTCCACGCTCTCGTCGTCTAAATCTGAAAGTCCCTATTGTATCATGGGCTCACCGTCCTGTCTGTTGTCCATCACGTGGGCTGCAGCCCTCTTTATTAGGTCACTCTCACATCTATAAAAATGATTGACAAGTTCATACATACCTGAACATTAACGTCACATCCGTGATTAATCAAGACCCTCGCACAGTCAACAAACCCTTTGTAAGCTGCTTGATGGATCGCTCTTCGTCCGTTATCATTACCTCTGTTTATATCCGCTCCTTTACCAATCAAATAATATGTGATAGCTGGTTCATCCCTGTGATAGGTTTAAGAATAAAACACACATTTGTCTACTTTAAACACAATTTACTAGACATTCCACATAAACTACAAAATATAAAACTCCTTGAAATGTGCCTTTAAATTCAGAAATGAACACCACTGGTATAGAACTTATATCATTTGTCATAATATGTGTTTGAACTCTGCACAAAATAGCTTTCCCAAGAATCACACACAATAATGTCTCAGTACATCTATGCAACTTTTATGTTTTTATTTTAAAGGGAACAAAACAATTATGCGAATTTGGTATGCTCTCTGCTTTTTAAAGCATAAGCTTTGAATATTCCTGTAAAAATATATTATATAACAAAGCATTACATAATGATAACCTGTGTCTACAAAGCCAACTTGATCCATACAGCAGGTTCTATAATTATAGTAATAATACAAAGAAAAAAGAAATGAAAACAGTATCATTTATAAAGCGCTCAATACAAATGTTTCTTAGTGTTGTACTCAAAGAGATTCGATCATACACAGTATGTCCTCCGTAGGAGGACTAGAGGAGCAACTAAATTTGTGACCTTTGACATTCCATAGGTTTTGCATTGGATGCATTATGGGGGTTTTGTCCAATTTGAACGACGATTTTGGAGGGTCAATGTTTATTCATGAGCAATGACGTAAAAAATACGCCAATTGCTGTTTGGTGATTGGCCATCAACAAAATGTTTTATGTATTAGGTCATGCATAAATCATTTTTTGCATTCCCAGAATTCCCTACGATTTGAGCACGAAAATTAGGAAAAATGGCGGTTGTATGAACTGCAACTTTGAAGTTATTCAATTACAAACCATGAAGCAATTTTCATTTAAGTGAATTTCTATTGTAATAGAAGTTTGTGAAGTACATCTCAGTGAAGCAGAAAATCTTCAGGCGAACATCAACATCGAAGTGATACCATACGATATCAAAAAAGTAAGTAAAGATCCATTTTGTGTAAATATCTCTGAAATTATTGTGATGTGTTTCGTCGTTGCAGTGAGGGGCTCTCCGCATTGTCACAACGTATTACCCCCTATCCCATCCCCTTTTCTTTTGTCTGATCAAGGAATATTTACTGATTGAAAAGGAACTCTAATTTAAGTCGTCGACGGTAATTTTTTTTTAAACAATCAGAAGTTTACCGTAGATTATTTCATTTGAGCACGTCTCATACTTTTAAAGTTCAGTTTATAGCTTAATTATCGATAATAATCAGTGGTAGATGTGGACCTGTTACAGAGACTGCGCACAATTTTTTTTTTTTTGGCACCCGAAAAAAATTTTACGGGAAAAATTTACGGGAAGGGTTATTTTTTTCCACCATCACCCCCTTGGGCACCAGGAGGGGCCCATCTTCTATTTTTTTCAAAAAGGGTGTTTTTACCTGTTTTTTTTGCTAGGGAGGGCCCGGGCCCTCCGGGCCCCCCTCCCTGGATCCGCCACTGCGTACGTACGTACGTAAGTACGAACTCTCATGCGCTGGATCTTGGATGCATGCTGCTGCTGCTGAAACGTAAACATCATACCGTAATCGGCCGATGTGTCTCTCATCTCAGTGATGACAAGTGATCGAGTACGACTTTCTGACAAACTTTTTTAGATCTATTTATTTTATTGTGAATGATTCAGCAGTTATAGCCCCATTCTGTAATTCCAACGTATGATAAATTTGTTTGGCTGATATATAGTATACAGAGTACCGTACAAAACTTTGTGCAAAGTTTATGTACCGTACCGGTACTGAAAGTGAAACGCTACTTGGTGCAGTGATGATCATTGGGCGGCACGCCGGAGTTACGGGTCAAAGTATGGATATGATTCTGAATTAGCGCCGATCATTGTTGTGCTGATTGAGCGAACCGTCGCGTGCACTCGGCCTCCACTCGCTGTGTTGTACCGCTGCATATGGCATGGTTGTACGTGTACATGTAGATCTCAAATGTAATCAATAGTTTCTGAGTAACAATTGTGAACAATACAAAATTTCAATTTCAAATTCAGAATAGTTCTAGATCTAACTTAGATTATAGATCTAGCCTAGAGTAGGCCTAGAGAACTTAACGTTGACCTACACTGTATCTGCCCAGTTTCATTAACACATCCTTTATATTTAATCCTATAGTTTAACAGATTCGGCTACCTGGAACTCATCGCTCCAAGACCAAGCTGTGCCAGTCAGGGGGGATCCAGCCGCCGCCAAAGGGGAGGGCCAATTCGTGAGAAAATATTTAGCGCCGAATCAGCCAGCCGGCGAATAAGCGGGAGAGGGGGGTTAGTGAGCACTTATACTTCTGAACCAGTACATGTAATGATAACAATTCTTTTCACAATAATTGCCTCTTGACTGGTTACTGAATACGTACCTCTTCTAATACATTTTTTTTTCATTCTACAGTAGTTAAAGATAAGGATTTGTAATGATTATTGAAGTTCCGCTTCCACCAAGTCTATATTGAAAGAGAAATCTGCTATGAATCAATTGTTTAAATATATTTATCAATAAACTACTTGGCATTTAGTGTGAATGGGCAGTCAAGCTGTACATACAAGAAGCCCCCACACACACACATACACACCTTGATAAAGAAAAACGACTCCTGCCCCCTGTGCTAGCTGCCACGGGTAATTTCTGCTATACATTATAACATGCCATTTCAAATATGATCTTTTCATCTATATACTACATAGCATATCTTGCCTTTTATACATTGTGTTTTACATTTCTAAAAATGAAATAATCTAACATACATGTATCAATATTGTTATTTATTCGAATAAAAATTGAATATTGTATTCTAATCAGTGAAGATGCCCAAATAACTCTAAAAAGACACAAACATTCCCAAAGATATACATTTTACAGTGTACTTTCTGATATTTTTATCAATTATTTCAATGCATAACTATTTAACGCACCAGGAAAAAAAATATAAAAAACCTCCAAGAAGCCCATGGAAGCCATACAAATAAATCTTTTCATCACACAACCAAAAATCTTCTCTCTCTCGCTCTCACTCTCTCTCAATCATTTTCTCTCTCTCTGATTTTCCCACTGTCTCTATACTTTCATTCATTTTTTCCCACTCTCTCTTTCTCTCTCTCTCTCTCTCATTTTCCCCACCGTCTGTTTCTCTTTCTCATTCATTTTCCCACTGTCTGTCTGTCTCTCTATCATTCATTTTCCCACTGTGTGTGTCTCTCTCTCTCACACACGCACCTTGATAAAGAAAAACTGCTCCTACCCCGCCTGCGCTGCCACGGGTAAAATCTGCTAGTGATTTTCAATTCGCCGATGCTAGCCGGATGTGACACTTCACCAAGAAGTGACTACGTTTCCTGAGCTGGCGCGGCTATATATTTGTAGGCCTAGGCTACTCGTAAATGATCTTACTAGTGTAGGCTACACTTTAGTGTTAGTGTTAGATCTAGAATATAGGCTAGTAATATAGCCTTGCTCTATTACACTAGTCTGAACAGCATTTATCCCCGCATCTATAAATGTATACCGGTACCTCTATCTAATGACTGTAGTAGTAATGGAATCCAGTACATCCTGTAGGCTGTACCTTGAATTTTGCTATGTACTATGTAGATATACTCATATAGACTAGCCTAGATCTACATGTAGGCCTACATTCTTTAAAAAAAAGACTAAATAAATGCCTGGTTTAGGAAGATCAATGTAGTCTAGGCTACTCTAGAGTAGCCATTGGTTAACTTCCAGGCAGTAGACCTAGCCCTAGAGCTCTAGGCCTAGGTCTACTGCCTGGAAGTTAACCAATGGCACTCGATCTGGAATGATAATGCTGTATGAATTAGGTGTGATGGGGCTGATGCAGTCTTGTGTAGAATTGAGTAACTGGTGTGCGACCTTGTGATTTATTTTAGATCTGGCATCAGCGAGATAAATTTTTATCATGAGAGAGAAGCCGGAAATGTAATAAGAGAGTGGGCAAAGCTATAAATGCTGTATAAAAGATGGTTAACAATAGAAAGGGGAAGGAGAGGGAGTTAAATGGTAAGTCAGTGTTAAAATGACAGCATGGTAATTGTGGTGGTGGTTGGGGGGGGGGGGAGGAAGAGGGAGGGAAATAGGGCCTATGGAAATGTCAGTATTGGAAGGGGGTCCTGGATTGGAAATGTTACTGTCCGGGGAGGCCGATGTCAAAAAATCAGTGGCGACGAAAGCAAAAATGAAAAGAACAAGGCAAAATTAAAATTTCATTGGGGATAAAAGATCATTGAAGGCGAGACGAGAATGATTAATTATTTGGGCTCTAAAAATATGAAAATAGCACTTTTTAAGTATAAGTGGGCTAAATGATCTGTGCAATTTGATTGATAATCATTCGGATTTTAAAAGGTGAAATGGGGTCATTATATTTGCCTTACTGAACTGAATTTTTTAATGTACTTTCAATCCTGGTGAGAGTGAAGTTTCTCTCCCCCCCCCCCACCACCCCCAATTAATTTAACCCTTTTTAGGTATATTTACCCCCACCCCCAACTATGACCTTTGTTTCTACACTTTTAGTTCGGGTCGATATTTGGTCCGGCCCATAGAGATATATACTTAATAAGGCTGGAGTGCGGACTCGTCATACGCGCCCGTGCAAAGCTCTGCGCGGGCATGGAGGGCGGTCCGCCATTACTGAGAAGGGCAAAACATCGAGAAATACCCGGATGTCCCATTCGAAACTGTGCAACAGATATGCAATGTGAAGCTTCATTTTGGGGGTTGATTTATCGGTTTTCGAGTATGAAACGTTATAATTGTGTATTTTGCATAATGTATGAACCCTACTCATGCCTCAGTTATGGTGACTGGTGTAGATCAAGATTAATTACGGGTGTTATGGTGAGGTAAAAGGGATATACAAAAAGCTGTTTATATTGCAGTATATAGTATATCTTCAATTTGTCTTTCTCTTTGTCAATCTACATCAGTTCGTAATTTCATCCAAAGAAAATGGTGTTTTATTTTATACGAGTCAAGAAATATTTTTGAATAAATGAATAATTTAGACTCAGAATTAAACAAAGTTTTATGCATAAGGGCCAATGTCTTTCTAATTCAGTTATTGGGACTGACAGGAACATAAGAGCCAGGGTTTATTGATTTAAAACGCTTTAAAGGTAATATATTCATTTTATGTTTATGGCTATTATAAACAGATTGATACTTATAGATTTAGGATAGAAATAGATGGATAGATAGATAGAATATAGAAGGATAGGTAGATAACAGAAATGCAGATATAGGACGATACTGAAGATAGGAAGAGGGGCAAGGAGAGAATTACACACATTTATTTAAGAAAATTATGTTAATATGTTATTTACTCATCAAATCATTCATTCATCCATCCTTCCAAACATTCTTTTTCTTCTTCTATCTCTCATTTTATAACGAATTCACACCTTATGTCTTTCACCTATTCTCTAGAAAATTAATGTCTGAAAGAATAATTCAATTCTTTGCAGTTCACTAGAAATATATAAATATTCTTTAAAAACAGCTGATCATTGATGTAATAATTATTTATTCACACTTTTTTCTCCATAAATAATATTCTCCTTGATACAGTGTATTTCTTATTTTCTTCATCAACCAGTTTTTAGAGAATTAACTTATGATAATTTGATTTGAAAAAAAAATGAATAAATGAACCTTTTATTACAAGTGTGTTGAATATTCTACAGCATAATAGGCATTTAAGTTTTGACATTTTATCGGACATATATACTGCTATAATACATCACAATTGAAAGGACAGACATTGCAAAAACAACATCTATGATTTTAGCCCCAAATTTACTAATTACAAAGACATTTCATCGAGTAATACATGTATGCAAATGTATGCAAACCAGAAATAGTAATTGAGCATATATATTCCAAGTCACCTGTATTGCTATGAAGAACTATAATTGAAGAGACTTACATCTCAGGATACTGCAATACACTATTCAGTGAAACCTCATGGTAACAAGGTCTTTTGACATCATTATCAGGTATAATAATAATTTTGAAACTGATTACCCCTATAATACACAGTAGATAGTAGATAGCCAAAGAGTGGACAATCTTATGGGTTTACATCTAGTGACATTATTCCATATAATTGTTCTGTTATCAAATCTCTTCAAAAGAAGTTTTCCACTTTGGGCCAAAATTCAAACCTATGTACAAAAAGATCTATGGGTGTGTATAAGGTGTGCAATAAGACAAAATTGGGGTTTTCTGTAAATGCATTCTCTCCAAAGTTGTGTTGAAGTGGGTCAAGCTGATCTTGGCTAATGAGCTTGCTTTAGTGGACTTCCTGCAAGAGAGTCCTGGTGTTTTCATCTCTCCTCTTTCCGTTTCACCACTTTAAGCTGTTTCTTGGCATCCTGCAGTTGCTGTCTGGTTATCTTCAGTTTCTGATCAATTCGAATAGAAAACGAATAGTCATTTTGTTTTGTAATGTCATAGGGTTTCTTTGGAGGCACGGGAACACTTTCGGATGTTGTACATCAGCATCAGCATCAGTGTACGCCTGTACGGAAGAAGAGGTAATCCTGTTGAATCTTCCGGTCGCTTCGTCGCATGGTGCTTGGTTTTGCTGGGAGTCTCTTCAAGCCATGGGTCTGTTTATAAAGAGGATCTCCAGGAAAGATGGTAGGCACGTACAGCACTAGGGTGTATCTCTCTTGGGTGTATTCCTGCATTACAATAAAAGCAAATGTAAACAATGAGTTTTCTCATAACATGACAATTGTTCTAGTCTACTATTCATGCTATTTCATATGATTTTTAAGACTGAAACTGGAAGCAGCTTCCAGCCAATCACGAAGCAGTATTTCATAATGATGTCAGCAAGTCATAAGCAAATCGGATAGAAATAGTGAAGTGTGCGGTGGGCTTTCTATTTTAGGCTAGCCTTGTTGGCCGTTGGATAATGCCTGTGATGTGAAATATGGCAGGCTAGCCTGGCTTTAGAGCCTTAGACCGAAAGCTTCAGTCTCTGATATCGACGGTTGTTCCGCTGAGGTTGCATCTGGCCCCTCTGACCGCCTCTATACATATGGGGAATGTCAACAAATGTCAGTTTTATTAAAGAATGACCCATACCAGACGGTTATTTCTGTCTAGCCTGGCTTTGCCTTTCGGGCTTTACAGTTTAGTTAAAATAGACTAGTCTAGACTTCTATAAAGAAGTTGACATTTGATTTTTATCTTGAAATTAGATAAGACAAAATTAATTTTATATTCTACTATTTCTAGACTTTTCGTTAATAGAATCAAGCTCATAGAGCTAATATTTCCGAGTTGGAATCTCAAACTCTTGGAGTGGCAACTCCAGCGCAGCGGAATTTTCTCATCACCGTCCCCAGATCCTTAACCCATGCATATGCCTGCGCCAGCCCGGCGGGCGTGGACTGGCGCGCTCCGCTGCTGCAGGGACGTTAGCTGCGGTGGCTTGTCATGAGACAATACCTGAGTACAGTCACTGATAAACTACATTTTAGCTCTAAAATCCCCTTAATAATCAACATAACATTAAGAAGAACTTACTTGTGAAAGAATATGCAGTTCCCTTTCTTTCTTCGGTTCGAACAACCAAATGCAACGAACGAACCTGGCTTCTCCTAATTTTCCCCATATGTTGTGCACAGTATCTTGTCGGGACGTCCGTTTTTCTGCCCTCCTTAGTAATGGCGGCCAGCGCCAAGCCTCCAGCTAGGTCGGCGCGCGTTTATTTTTTCCGTACCACTAACGCGTCACATTTGCCCGTTTAATTGGAATCGGGCGTCTTGAATGAAGACCATCAACTCGATCATTCGCCACACGCGCTGTACTGTGGATGTGAAGATCGCACTCTGCAACTCAGCTCTGCTAACTTTGTAGTGCGAGTAGATCTACAGTAGAGTCTATTATTATGATGGATGTTAGTCGAACTTGAGGAGGAACCAGATAACTTAGGGGGCGAGGCAAGGCCTATTGCTAAATGACCTAACCTTAGAAGGACGATTGGAGCATCCAGCTATTCGGGTAAATTATTAATATTATTATTATTATAAATAGTCTAGACTATATGATTATGAACAACAGTTAGTTAGCTAGCCTATGATCGAGTTACTGTCATACTGAGTTAGATCAATATTGACAGTGCACAGTGACAGTGAGCAGTGTGTGACTGACTGAGTGAGTTAAACTAGATCTAGGCCTAGATCTATATAGAGTATAACTATAAGTTGTTGTTAAACCGTAGCCCCAGCAATCAAGTACAACTATACTCTACAATTAATTAAAGAGGACTGTACTCAATGGAAGAAGAAGAAGAGTTTAATAGACTTTACTAACAAGCAAGGATCGATTAGGATTTCTTGGGGGCCAAATTTGAAATCATGCGAGCCAAATATTGGTAGTTGGTTCTTAATCAGGTAATGTCAATGGTGACCAGCAGTGGCGTACTGAGCAAAACGTTTTTTTTGGGGGGGCAGAAAAAAAAATCTGCATCACTACCACTCTTACATGCAGGCCCTGGCCCTGCTGAACGTTTTTCAAAGTCCCGGTGGGGGAGGCTAAAGTATTTACGATCAGGTGGAGCATAGCGTAAATTGCGTGGGGTTTAGGGGCAAAGCCCTGGCGGGTCAAGGGTGGCACCCTGAAGCTCAGGTGGTATGGGCATTTAATTACGGTCAGATGAGCATATTTTGATACCTTATTCATGACACTGGCAGGTTACTAAGTAATTGGCGTGTGGTCAGGGGCTGAGCCCCACGAAACTCGGGATTTTAGGCATTAAATTACCGTCAGATGAGCATCCGGCATTCAGGGGCCCGCCTTTAGGCCCTAGGTGGAATCCAGGGGGCAGAGATGAGCATATTTTGATGCCTCATTATTTTGTGACACTGGCAGGTCACTATTCTTTCTTTCTTTCTTTTCATTTCTCTTTAATATATTTTTTTCTCAAAAAAGTGAGGGGTGGGGAACTCGAGCCCCGAGCCCCCGTTATGCGGGCTCTAACATGTAGCTGATGTAGGCCTCTAAATGAATAAGGTTAGTTTCTGTGGGTGTCATCATTGTCATGTACTGTAAATCAACAACCATTTTCAATACAATCAACCATTTTCAATAGGATCAGCCTAAATATTTTATGTGTGAAAACAAGTCATTGTCGACTTGTCGTACGTGGTATAATATGTCGGGCTCGGTATTAAGTTTCAAAAGTAGACTTTATTGACCTGTAATATGATAACTATAATATGTTTACAAGTTGTGTTTTATACCCTTCTGAACCAGAGTGAAAAGACTGGTTGTTTACTATATCACTTTTATAAATGTATACGTATACGTAAATTGCGTGGGGTCTCGAGGCAAAGCCCTGGCGGGGGTCAAGGGGCCGCGCCCGAAGCTCAGGCGGCATGAGCATTTAATTACGGTCAGAAGATCACAAGATGTAATAAACAAAATGAATAGTTCGAATGATACACTTACATGCTCATGATAATTTTTGAATTTCTTTCTGCCTGCAAAATAGTTTTTTCTGATGATTTGTTATTCATATTATTGTTTAATATCACAGCAATAAATAAATAAATATGTAAATACATTTGTAGAATGATAGTTCTACAATGATGATAGAAGTGATAAAAATTGCAACTGATCTTCCCTTATTTCCCCCCTTTTCTTTTCTTGTTCCTTTTCTTTTCCTTTCTCTCCTGTTTCCCTTTCTGTCCTTCTCTCTCTCTCTCTCTCTTTGCTGGGGCCAATGGCCTTTACCTTACCTTTCTTCTTCCTCTTTTTTGTTTCTTTCCCTTTCCTTTTCCCTTCCCTTCCTTCTCTCTCTTTAAAGTTTGCTGGGAGGGGAGAGGCAAGGTTTTAACCCCCGATCCATAGTTGTTGGCGGGATTAATTGCAACTGATCTCCCCTTCTTTTCACCCTTTTCTTTTCTTCTTCCTCTTTTTCGTTCCCTTTTAGCTCTTTTCTTTCCCTTTCCCTTACTTCTCTCTTTTTTGATGGGGGGTGGAGGCAACAGCCCAGGATGCAAGGCCTTTTGCGCCCCTGATCTCCTTCTTTTCCCATTTTCTTTTCTTCTTCCTTCTTTCTTTCCCTTTCTCTCCTCTTTCCTTTTGCCTTCTCTTCCTTCTCTCAATCTCTCTCTATTTTAAATTTTGTTGGCAGGGGGGTACAAGGCTAACAAGTAATAGGTGTAACTTAACACTGATCTAGTTGTGACTAGTTGTTTAGTACAGACATATTCTATGTCAATGACAATGTGTACAATTTAATCAGGTATGAAACTGAATTGAAGCCAGTTATAGTCGGGTGGCTTAGCGTCAAATTTATCGATTATCGTTACTTGCCGGATAAAAGCACCATTTTTGGTACACGGCTTCCTTAGGACCTACTAAATGATAATAGGCTAGGAGCCCCGGCAAAAATTTCAATTTAAGGGTGTGGGGGCGGGGGCGTCTTTTGGAGCCCCCAAATGATTTTATAACATTGATTTGTTGTTGTACAAATGCCATTTTTGGTACAGGGCTTCCTTAGGACCTACTGAACGATATTAGGGTAGGAGCCCCCGGCAAGAATATCATATAAGGGTGTGGGCGGGCGTCGCCTCGTAGCCCCAAATAATTTAGAAGGTAATATAACATTTATTTGTTGTTGTACAAATGCCATTTTTGGTACAGGGCTTCCTTAGGACCTACTGAACGATATTAGGGTAGGAGCCCCCGGCAAGAATATCATATAAGGGTGTTGGGCGGAGTCGTCGCATTGTAGCCCCAAAATAATTTAGAAGGTAATATAACATTTATTTGTTGTTGTACAAATGCCATTTTTGGTACAGGGCTTCCTTAGGACCTACTGAACGATATTAGGGTAGGAGCCCCCGGCAAGAATATCATATAAGGGTGTGGGACAGGGGCGTCGCCTCGTAGTCCATAAATAATTTAGAAGGTAATATAACATTGAGTTGTTGTTGTACAACGCCATTTTTGGTACAGGGCTTCCTTAGGACCTGCTGAATGATGGTAGGGTAGGAGCCCCTGGCATAAATATTCATATATGTGTGATTGGGGCCCCATGGCGTTTTTACAACAAAAACTCAATGTTTTTTACCTTACAAATTAGTTGTGGACTACGAGGCGACGCCCTGACCCACACCCTTATATGATATTCTTGCTCCTAGGCTAATATCGTTCAGTAGTTCCTAATGAAGCCATGTACCAAAATGGCATTTGTACAACACCAAATAAATGTTATATTACCTTCTAAATTATTTGGGGCTATGAGCGACGCCCTGCCTCACACCCTTATATTCTTGCCGGGGCTCCTACCTAATATCGTTCAGTAGGTCCTAAGGAAGCCCTGTACAAAAATGGCATTGGTACAACAACAAATAAATGTTATATTACCTTCTGAATTATTTGGGGCTACGAGGCGATGCCCCCACCCTTATATGATATTCTTGCTCCTACCTTAATATCGTTCAGTAGTTCCTAATGAAGCCCTGTACCAAAATGGCATTTGTACAACACCAAATAAATGTTATATTACCTTCTAAATTATTTGGGGCTACGAGGCGACGCCCTGCCTCACACCCTTATATGATATTCTTGCCGGGGCTCCTAGCCTAATATCGTTCAGAAGGTCCTAAGGAAGCCCTGTACCCAAAATGGTGCTTTTATCCGGGAAGTAACGAATATTTCACTAAGCCACCGGACTATTAACCGAACATGTCCAAGGTTTTAAATACTTGAGGTCCCGTGATGTGTGAGTGTGACCAGTGACTGCCCCATTGTAATTGTAATTTGACTCTTAATAATAGCTCAATTAGAGGTATAGCCTTAGGTACTAATTTTGGTTTTACGATGTCTAGCTATTCATTGGCCGTATTCACGAATCACTGCTTATTTTCATGTTTTAAAGGCAATTTGTTCTACTTTTGTCAAGTGAGAAAATATTTTACATTATCAAATCAAGTTATTATTTGAGTGTCTCGATTAAGCGGATAAAAATTGTAACATTAATGTTTCCCTTTCTGTTTCAGAAGATCTAAAGGAATAGTTCCAGAAAATGTGTCGGCTGTCAGGAAATGGCATCGAAATTCGATGAATCCCCAGATATATTCAACCCAGCAATTGCAGCAATGGTAGAAGGCTACAGCAGAATAAAGACCAACACCCATCTTGTGTCTGCCAAGTATGTACTATTCAGGGGCAGCAAGGGCACTTCAAAAGGCAGGCATGTGAAGCATGTTCGCTTGAGTGGGAGCAAGCACATTGGTGTGCAACCGACTGCCACTGCAAGACGCAGAATCCAAATGGGAAGAGGAGGGTCAAGGCTTCATGCTGGGCTGCCATCAAAATCCTCTAACATTCCTGAGCACGGATATTCCCACCCCCAATCATCCCAGTCTTCTGTTGTTTTCCCTGTTCCACGCAGAAGAAGAGTGCCAGCACCGCACAATCTAAGCCATGCTGTCACTAACAACCAGTCACTTGGAAAAACACATAGTACCAAATAAATAAGAGGCATGATCAGCCTATAAAACTCAGATGATCTCTGTATATCCTAAACGTTTGTAACTATGATAGCAGCATTGGCCAAATCAGTGTATTTTTCTGAACCAAGAGACTACCGGTAGCTTGTAGCAACAGCATGAATAATATTGTAGGATCCTCCCAGAGAGTTGAGATTTTTGTGGGGTAATGTGCAAGTTGGAAAAATACCCCATTATAATGATACATTGGAAATACTCTCATCGGCGTGTTTAATAAGGCCGACTTTCTAAAAACTTCATGCACTGGAAGTGTAAACCAGAGTGTACAATAAACCAATAGCCAATAATCAGATTCAACTTCAGGACATTATAGTAAAGCGTATTCTTTTCAGATAGAACAGTTTGTGCACACCTTGGGAATTATTATACATGTTGTAAAACAGGAATTATATATACTCTAAGATCACAGAGAATAATGTGCTGACTGCTGACACTGTTTTTGTTGTGTGTGTGTGTATTGGGTTTTTACAGACGTGTATCAATCAGATATGATTATTTACGTCTGGGGACCGACCTTTAAACGTCACCATCCGAAAGACATGACTCAGTTTCGAACCTGCGTCCTCGGCTGAATCAGTTTGTAACTTCCATTGTTAGCTGGATTACAGGCGCACGCCACAACGTCTAGTTTTTTGATTTGTTGATTTCAGTCTAGATTTGTTGATTTCAGATCTGATGTTTGTTTAGATATTTTGGTACCAGTTATCCGGTGAGGAAATTGGAACATATTATGAGACTTGATTATGATTGGTTTGTCTGATATTTTGCTTCTATTGAAAGTAAGTTATTTTTGGAGTGGACTTGGCCTTTAACGCTATTTTAACCAGGCTATTTCAGACCAGCTTTTTACCGTCAATTGGGGTCAATTTGACCCCCTAAGATCTCGGTCAAGTCAAGTGAAGTGTATAGTATACTATGGTAATTTCAATTGTTTGAAAAATTTACTCATTTGCATATTTATGGTAATTTATGCAAATAAGGTCATGAAATTCACATTTTTACCCATAAATCATATATTCTTCATATTTAAGCATTCTTTTCACTACATATATTCGTTAGACCATTTGGAATAATAATACGATAACAAAATTGGAAGAGCCAGGTTATTCCTTATGTTATCTGATCTCTTGTTTTTGTTGTTTTATTTCATTTCTAACTACAATTCAACTATTTTGACCCCAAAACAAACACCTAAACTTTAAACAAGACCAAATAACCAATGTTCTTTTCAAGAAAAATGATATTTCTATATGTTTTGTACACAAATCACAAAAATTAGCGATTTTGGGCTGACATGCAAAGACAAAGGTCACGTGACTTTGTAACTATACGTCCGATTTTCAAAAAATTGTTTTAAAAGATGCGTAAGACTCGAAAGAAAAAGTCATGAAAGGAAAACTTTAGATCTGCTGCGATTCCGGAGTAGTCGCTAAATTACTACAGGGGGTAAAATAGGGTTAAAGGGTAACCATGACAATTATTACAGATAAATCTCATTATAGCAAGCTCAGTTATAATTATATTCTTGCCATAGGGATGACGATGTTTATGCTTGTTGATACATAGGCATATACTCTTGATGATGTGTTTAAAAGCTCATTTTTATTGAAGTCCCGCTTATAACAAGATGAAGTTTGTGCTTTCATCAACATCGCACTAAGGAGGTTGAATTATATTCTTGATATCATTATTTCATTTGGGATTTGGTTTTCATAGTCAGTTCTAGTCAAAGGTGAAAGGTATACCGGTAAGCATTGACAGAGTAGGTTTTGAAATATTTATTTGACAAGACCTTTTTTCAAAAGAGGAACTTTTTATTGGGACGCTATGTCTGTATCTTTAATTATTTTTTAAATGTTATTCTTTATTTTTAATAAAATCAACAAAAAATAAAGTCAAACTAATTCAAGTTACGATTTGGAAATGTGTTATTCAATGTATTTGCAAATGCATTTAGATAATACCATTAAGACCAGATTTTTTAAATACCAGTATACATGTAAATTAATATTTTTAAATTTTTTTTTAATATTGGTGTGTTCTATCTCTTCTGAAGATTAAAACAGGTTAAAGTTATGCAGAATTTGTGAAGTTTTATTTCAAGAAATATTTGTTTACTTATTTATCTTTAGACAAAACAAAGCTTTTCGATTTGCACTCATCAGAGTATTAGTGTTTCTTTGTTTGAAGCTATTCTTTGAATTTGTTGTACATTTACTTGTACTTACCATCGTTTTATTTATGTATTTATTTCAGATTCCTAGCATGGAATCACCTCGTGTTTTAGACATAGTGAGAGAAAAAAAAAACGATGGAATTTTAAGTCATAACTGAAAATTGGTGATGGAGTGTACTAGCTAAAGCTCTGAAAGAAAATCTTCTTTACAGAAATGATAAAAATTCTTAAGGAATTTAAATAATTAAATGAGAAAAAGACATTTGTAAAATTATGAAATTAGATGACGAAAGTGTCATCGATCGCGTTGTTAAGTTGTTTGAAATATCATTGATGGTGAGAGAAGAGTGTTGAAGAATAACATTTAAGCTGATTGGAATTTTTGTGGATTTTCTGCTTCTGTTGATAATAAATTGTCTAGGATTGTGAGCCAAGATTTGGGTTCGCACAAAATAAAAAAGAACACCACTGTTAATGTACAATTGTTTCTCTTCATAGCACTTTATTGCATTGATTTACAGTTTACACTCGAGATGATGGGCAGCCAATGGGGTGGGGATGACCGTGATTGTGTTATACCACATAGTGATGATGACAGCAGTGGTAGTGTTAGTGAAAGATTGATAATAGTGGTGATGGTGGTGAAAGTGATGATTGTCATGGTGGTGGAGATATGATGATGGTGATGGTGCTGACATTGATGGATAGTGATAATAATGTGAACATCGTACAAACAAAAACAAATGGGTTTAAACAAGATCGACCAACCAAAACATTCATATTTTACAGCTTATTTGGACTGAGCAGTCTAGTACCAGGAGGTGGGGTGGGAGTATGTCAGAGCTATTCCCCTCTATTCAAATAATGCACATCCTTTGTGTTTCAAAAGGCCTTTTTATATAATCATTTAAATCAATTAAGATAAGCTTGATTATGAGTTTTCTCCAGGATTCTGGCTTAAAAAGAAGGTAATAAACATATACATTTAATCTATCAAAAGTCTATATAATATAGTTTTTTTTAAACCAATAAACTAGATACAATGTTTCAGTGGCGGATCCAGGGGCGCATTTTCAAAATCTAGATGCCCCTATTTTTCAAATTTGCCGCCTGTACCCCCCCCCCCCCATTTTCAAATCCTGGATCCGCCGCTGATGTATAACCATATTTACAGCATAATTATAGACAAATATATATTGCAAGTTAAAAGAAATCATACATTGATTTTATGGAAGCCTTTTCCACTTATACCGGTAGTTATACTAGCTGTGACGTAATGATTGACACACTTTATTGAATTCCCTCTTTTTTTTTTAAATTACATCTAGACTAGTTCAGCTCTAACAATAATTGTCAAGCAGACTAAATAGGCCTAAAGTAAAGGAAATCAAAACTATAGGTTTTTATCTACATTATTTTACTAATTTCACTAAGAGCTTTTGATATATAGATCACTAAAATCGGACCTCTGAGTACTAGCAGCCAACAACAAAACTGAAAATATGTTTGCAACAACGTCGTCTGCTATCAAGGGGCGACCACATTTACACAGTCACGTGATAGCGTCACGTGACACCAACAAAAAGCACATAGTGCTAGTGCACTCCTTCAAGAGTGAGAGAGAGGCAGATCTTATATAGATATCTCTATGGAGAGAGCTAGAGGGAATCCGCGTACGGTTTCGAGCGTGGTCTCTGACCAAGTCGCTCAGCGGAATAAAATTAGCCGTTGTGACGCGTTAGTGGTACGGAAAAAATAAACGCGGTCGGCGCAGCAATTTGAGTGAGTACGCCCTCTAGTGTTAGTAAGTATATATCTCTATGGTCCGGCCCCAGGATTCTGTCGACAGTAACGCATGCGCATTGTCTTTTTTTCATTGCGATAATATGCTAATAAGTGAGAAAGAGCTCATCAATATTCAAAATTTTAATTTGCATATTTTACGCGCTGCGCGCATGCCAAAATCCCTATTTCGCTGGTGCACTAAACAGTTGTCGTCTTCATAGGCTAATACATGAAAAGTGGAAGCAGTGTGCACTTTTTGACCCTCCAAAATTCCCCCATGGCTGGACGGATGCAGAAGCGGAGTTGAGCCCCTCTGGTTGTACTATATACCATGGCATTATATAGCTGAGCTCCCCTGATAATGCACTCTGGATTTCAAGGAATATCTTTCTACCGGGTAGTACCACTTACATCACATGAGTGGAGAGTAGAAAACATAGGTTAATATATTGCCAAAGGTGATTAGTGTGCTGCGGCAGGACTAGATCACCATGTGATCCACTAGCTAGGCGTACCCACTATAGACCATGACACCTCTTCACAAGTTTGTCTGTACATTGTATATCACATCATACATGTAGGTATCTGTCAAAATTGTTAAACACATGCTCCAATCTCTCTGAAGTAACTTCCTACACTAACTAGATTCCTACCTTCAACCCTGGAACAAACACTATCCCTAACCCTAGCCCTAACCTAAGTCTTACCTAGAACCAAAACATGCACAACCCTTACCCTAAGGACTCATTCAGAAATGACTCCGGCAAAACTGCAGCGTTTTTTACGATGACGAGAAGTGTAATATGCCTCACATTTCTGTGTCTTACATGTATAACACAGAGCTCGTTGAATATGCACAGGACCTTAGTTGCCCACATTTTCCATTCATCTACATGTCAAGAAAAGCCTCAGCATTTATTTTCTTTGCGGTGAGCCATAACCCTTTACTTTTGACAAGAAATTGTCGAGCAATTGTCACCATATAGCGATGGTTGCTGGAGTAAATGTCAGATCACTGCCTGTCACGTGACCTACCCTTCGACAGAGTAAAGAAGTGGAGTGTTCCCGTCATAATCAGTGATATCTATCTCGGCCCCTGACTCAATAAGTGCCTGGACTACTTCAAGATGACCATTAGCAGCTGCGCTGTGTAGGGCAATCTTCCCACCAATTAGTGCATTTGCCTGTAATATAATAATCATGATAATACAGAGTTATTTACCTAAGGCGGCCTGACTAGCCTCATCAATATCAATATGGCTCTTCCTGAGGGCACTGTAATTAGTACCCAAGTATTACCCATTTAATTCACTTGGCTTGAGAGGGACAGATTTGGGCAAAAAACCATGTGCCAGGATGCATGCAAGCTAGGATAAAACTTGGACCTTCCATATTTGTATGATAGTCATTAGCCTTCGCCAATATACCCCGATGCTTGCCTTTGAAGGATTTGATGAGGAATAAGATACATTCCATATCAATGAAGCATCTTAGAGCTGTGTTCTAAAATTTCTACTGGGAACTGTACAATGTACATGTAGAAGTTTACCTCCGTATTGAAAGGTATTTTGGAAAACAGGAAACCTGCATTTCGTGAGTAGGTAAGATTCACAAAAGATTGATGCCTTGAAAGTCTTTGGATTTACAGTTTTAAAGTAATATGGGATCACCTTTTCCGGTGATATTGATAGAATCTCCACGACGCGTACAACATTGCCTCTTTCAGCGGCCTTGATCAGTTGAGATTCTACGTCTCCTTCGCCTGAATCACTATCGGATACGCTGCCAGCTTCTGTCTCGAGTAGTGATAGCAAGGCCTTAAGGATTTCAGTTTTTTCCCTTCCATCTTGATCAGTAATAGAAGATACCAATAATAACAATATTAACATTTGTATGGCACTTAATACTACGTTTCTAAGTACTTTACATTGTAATTATTATTATATACCAGAGTCATGGATTCGGTTGCTAACCCCCACATTACCTCTGTCACCTCCTTCGCCTGAATCACTATCGGATGAGCTGCCAGGTTCTGTCTTGAGTAGTGATAACAAGGCTTTGCGGATTTCAGTTTGTCCATTTCCATCTGGATCAGTAATAGAAGATACCAATAATAACAATATTAACATGTGTATGGTACTTAATACTACGTTCCTAAGTACTTTACATTGTAATTATTATATACCAGAGTCATTAGATTTGGTTACTTACCCCCACATTACATTGCACACACTCTGCTCCCTGGGGAGTATTTCGGCCAGGCACCATTTTGCAAGCTCACATATGCCAATCCAACCACATTGACGTTCACTGCCATCCGGGTAACCATTTAACACCAGGATGGAGAGTGGCAAATATAGATTAATCTGTTGCCAAAGGACATTCGTGTCGCGGCAGGACTCGAACCGTGAACCACGTGATCCACATTCCCATGACGTATAAAAGTAAACCATCACACCTCTACAATAGGCCTTAATTTAACCAGGACCCTTTTTCATAAAACTTATCAGCAACAGGTATCAAAATTCAATGACAGATTTGCTCACAGCCAATCAAAGGCAATAGTTGCAGAAGTTTATAACAATTATTGTAACTTATTGATAACAGGTTTTATGAAACAGGGTCCACGGTTCAAGCCAGAGGATAACAGCCTTGGTGCTAATATCAAACATGGGGGATTACAGTGAAAATTGTCAAGGCCAAATTGTCTCTGACAAGGATAGCAGCAAGGTTATTAAATATGCCAATGCATACTTTCAACCAATCATTGATATTCCAACCCACCTAGCCTTTGGTCTATAGATTCAGCACCCTGCTTGTCATCATCTGATGAGTTCTTTGCGACGAGGATCAAAGAGCAGGGATGCCATGACCACATTTTCTCCAAACCAATCAATCGCACCCGGCTGTTGTACCGTGAATCGACGTTCATCACAGTCCCTTCCATTCCTAGACACTGAAAATAGAAATGGAGTATCAAGATTGAAACAGAGATGATGTAACGTTTAATATATCAACAGAGAATGTTAGAGAGTATTCAATTTGATGAGTTACACTCACGTGACACTCATAAGCACAAGGGTGCAATATATTTTCAATTTTTCTTGAGAAAGGCTACAGAATTATTAACTACAAGCTTTTGCTACCAGTCTTCCAAGAAAACCAAATTTGAATATAATATCATTGATAGTGCAAGTGTTGAAACCTTATAAACATACTTTCATTGAAAAAAGGTATTTTACTGGTCCAACTCTTGTATTATTTATTTTATGTTCTTGATCCCTAGTGATATAGGATTCTATATACAGATGTAATCCTGGGTCCCAAAGAGTTTCCTAGAAAGACCACAAATAGACATTCAGAAATATGGTAGGACTTTTCTTTGTCATAATCACCAGTGGCTCCCTCTAACCATACTTTCATAATGAAAGCCCACTGGACTTTATGTCTTCGAAGATTAAAGCAAAATTTTAATATAGTGCCAAACAATTATTTTTATTTTTGCCTAAAAATAAAGTTCAGCTTTGACTTATTACAATCGTGATCTATACAGGTTTTTGATGTTTTGCGACATACTGATTGATCCTTACGAAAGATTTGTATTATTAGTTACCGCCAAGCCCATGACATTTCATAATTTGTTTACAGCACATGTATGTCCAAGTATAATGTTATTGTGAATGCAATAATCATCAACAGTATCATAACCTATAAAGCTATAATAGAGTCATACCCTTGGTACAATCATCAGATGTATTACAAATTTGTGAAGTAGTTTGTAACAATAGAATCCGTCCATTCATTGTTATTTTGGGTGGCAATTCATTTCATAAGTAACATTTTCAAAATCGGGGAGGTTTTGCATTTAGTTTTTTTCTCTGGTTCATGCAAAATCCAAACACAGTGGGGCTCAATTACTGGTACCGGACTTGGTACTTTATGGGCACATTAAGTGCTAACAAGTCATATAGAACTTCATATTGTTTAGAAGTTTGGTTTGACTGACCTTTTCCATGCCATTCACCCATCCATTTTGACTGTTTTCTTGAAGATTCATTACAAACTTCAAGTCTTTATTGATCTGCACACGGTCTCCCTTACCTAGCCTAGAAACCTGGAAATATATAAATATATATGTATATACATATATATATATATTTAATGGAGAAAGATATCAACATTATATTAGAGAAAGAAGAAAGAAAGAGAGAGGGTGTGTGTGAAAGCGTGTTTGTGTGTGTGTTTGTGTGTGTGCATAACACACAGAGAGAGAGAGAGAAGGGGGTAAGCAAGGGAGGGCAATAGAGGCAGACAAACAGACAGACAGAAAGAGACAGAGATGAGGAGTTCAATCTGAGCAACCATAAAAACATCGAATATGGATAGAGCATGTACATCCCTCAATTCAAGAACATATCAATAATCATCATCAATGCTATTTCACTTATTAATGTACATTTCAATAGACCCCTTTACACTACACTACATGTTTAATGCAATGTTTTACATTGTTTTTTTTAACTATTGATTTTCTCCATGGCATTTCTAATTAATGTTCAGACGATGATGCTGCGACATTTTCTCTGGCAACTACTGCGTTGGGCTTTATTTCGTCAAAAGTATAAAGTTAATTTTAGGGTTAGGATTAGCAATAGTGTTGGATCCAAAGTTGAAGTTAGGAATTACTGCAGAGCAATTGTCGCAAGAGCAAGTGACGTACAACTTCAGACCATACCTTGTTCAGTACATCTGGATGGAAGGTGAAAGGTTGTTCTTTTCTCTCAGGGTAAGTGACCTCCGCGTTTTCGCTTGAGTTGATACCAGTAACCTTGGCAACCTTCCCATACAGCTGGAAGGGTGAAGAGTGTGAAAAGAAGATCAATGGAATTAGAAGATCTTCCAAGTGACAATGATCATTGAATATTTCATTTTATAACAACAACCCTATTCTACTCTGTTTGTTACAGTATACACACAAATCATACATATAAATCTATTTATGTATTTATATATTTTTGGGGTACTTTACATGTAATTTATAAAGTTATTGGTGTTTGTTTTTGTGTATTATCTTTCGTGTCACATACAGGCTGTATAGCTGACTTTACTAATGTTATTCAAAGCTCCTCTGTAACATAAATAATGTGTTATGCTGAAAAAAGATAGTTCGTTTACATTAGTTTGTTAAACATTTGTTTGCTTAATTGTTTTTAATTATCTTTGCATCCATTTATTTTGTTGTTGTTATTTTCTGTATTTGTTAAGATTTCCTTTACTTGAATTTACGTGTAGAAATTTTGTACGCATTTATAATTTATTTGGTTGTTTATTTTTGTCTGTGTACATTTGTTGTTTGTTTATCTAATAACATGTATTTGTATCACGCTACTCACATTTTCCATATCTGGTAACCACTCGCGCCCATCCATCTGTTGCATAATCTGCAATGTTTCACTGTCCAGAGTAATAGCTACCAGATCTCCAACCTTCAAACCAACCTCTTTACCTGTTATCAAAACAATCACATCAGTGACATTAACAGATATTTTAAAAAGATATCCCAACATTGGATCGAGTCATTACTTTTGCAAAAAGTCTAATAAACCACAGTGATAAGTTTTGCAAATGTTTCCCCCCCCCCCAAAAAAAAAAATCATATATAACACAGGGTGTCCCTGAAAAAAAGGAAACCCAAGTTTACCCGTAAACAACTTGATAATTTCAAACTATTTCCTGGTTAATGCATGAATGGTTAGGAAAGCCCAATTTTTCTTCTTTCGTTATGACACCAAAATCATGATCAATTATGATCAAGAAGTCAAGCATGACCAATTTCAGACAGCATAGTGGCAGTGTCAGAAATTGTCCAAAATAAGTGGATGGCTGTTATATTTCGGTCATTATGGTTTTGGAAAAATAGTAAATGATGTGTAATTAATAATTGTTAAACATACACATCATTGGAAAACTCATATTTTCTTCTTTCATATGAGACCAGGATAACCATGGAAGGATCACGCATGAATGAGCAAGTATCATAATTTGCAATTGGTTATAGGCACATGCCATATTGTTTTAGAAAATGAAATGAGGCAGATGAACAAATGCAATTTTGCCTTACCAATTGCAAATTGTTTCTGCTCGGTCTATTCATGATCCTTCCATCATTACCGTTGTGCCATACTGAAGATGATATTAAGAGCTTTCAAATGATATGTATTTACAATGATAATCATTTCCCTTCCTTAAAAAGCACAATGAACCAAATGTAGCAGCCATTCACTTATTTTGGTCAATTGTTTTTTTAATGCTTCTAATTAAGAGTGTCTGAAATTGGTAATTCGTGACTTCTTGATCATGGTTTTAGTGTGATATAAACAAAAGTATAATAATGAGCTTTTCAATGATGTCCTAATAATCGACAGAATTTGAATACTTGAGTAATTTATCCACAACCTTGGGTTTCCTTTTCTCAGGATCTGTCTTTATAACAAATCACTGTTTATTACAATACATCAAAATGGTAAGGAAGGAGAGGATGAACCATAATAAAATGAAATAAAGGGGATGAACATGGAGGATGACATATAACGGACCAGTTTTGAGAAGAAAAAAAAGTGATCATTGATGATCAAAACGATGATGCTGTTGATAATGGAGAGGATGATGATGATGGTGATGGTGATGATGATGATGATGATGGTAATGGTGATGATGATGAGGCTGATGAAGATGATGATAATGATGATAATAATGGTACTGCTGATGATTATGATTCTATAGATTATGACAGGTACTGACACCAATACTTGTTACAGTGATGAAGATGATCATGAAGAGTGAAGGAAAGACTACAGGCAGAGCAGAAAATACGTGTGTAATCCAAAATTAAAAAAAAGTGAATGGAGAAAAAAGAAAGAAATAGAACAGCCAATATTGTGGAACAAGAGGACAAACTGCTTGATACAATACCTAAAACAGGGAGATGCGAAGCGTAGTAACCTATCCCTGTTCCTGCTGTGGTGTATTTCAGATCCATTTTTCCATCAAATCCAACTCTATGAGTAGTGACCAGTTTAGACTGAGCCCAGCAAACAGTGACGCCTGATCTTGGCCTTTCAGAAAAGGGACATATCTCAACAACAGTCCCACCGGCACCTGAATCATCGAGAGAATATTTAATCACTCCACGTTTTCAAACAAAATATTTACAAAAGCTAAACAAAATCAAGTATTATTAATCAATAACTCAATAATTACCATACATAACATGATACTACAGGTATATGCCAACTTTATTACTAAATGTAAGCCATACCTTCTAAATATTTATTGATCAGGGGCATGTCTGTGTGGATACGTATACTTCATTTGTTTATACAGTCACAGTGACTACCACAAATTTACCTGAATAATAAATCTACAAGTCTATTAACTCTTTATATACCACAGAAATCCCCCTTGTACCACATGTTATTTATCATGGGATAAATATACAAAAGGCTTTGAAATTAAAAACTATTTTACAAGGTTACAAGAGTTATCGTGGAGCTAATTGAGATTGGAAATGGTTGATTTTGCAAAGCGATTAAATTACAAAAAAGCAATCTTTCCATCAATTGGTGTTTACTGTTTCGTGCAAAATTGCACGTGTGGCAAACAAGCACGCATGGAGAGAGGTGAAAAAAACCAAAGTGTTTATATTTTGCCAAAGGGCCCATGGTTGGGCTAAGAAAATGAAAACATTTCATCCTTATTCTGTTACTGCTAAGCTAAAGTTTATGATAAGTATTAATTATACTTTTTAAACAAGTTACTAAAATCACAAATTTACATGCATTTCATTGGCAAATAGGCAAATCGCAAATGAAAGGAAGATAAAAGGAAAAATTAAAAAAAAAGGAATTTCATACCATCTTCTTGCCAATTCCTTCCTCTACGGACCTCTGCCCCTGGACACAGCCCTCTGGAAACTGTCTTTGCTTTTCCAAGTCTTGATGTCACTTGTGTCCTACAGAAACAAACAAATCTCTCTTTGTTATTTTTAAGAGAAATATATGAAGCTATTACAACAATCAGATGGTGTGGGGTTAACTCATTCAAATACATCAAAAGATGTAAATACATTTTGAGACAGTTCCAACTCAAATTTTATGAGCCAAAAGTTTGCCTGCAGGGGATAGAACAAGGTTCGTAATGGCATAGTTATAATTGATTTTTCTTTATGACTAAAAAGGTCCTTTATAGTAAGGCTTAGAAACAATATAGAATACCTTGACATCACATTCTTCACATGAATTATGACAATATCACCCAAATATTGCCCCGCTACTTGAGAACATCCTGAACAATAATAAGTTTTCCAGTTTGCTATCCCACTTTCAAACAAAAGATGTATTAATATTCACAGAATATATTGCATTTTAATGTATTTTTTTTAACAAACCCTGTTTCTTTCTGGCTGGTGAAGCGAGTGAATGTATGAGTCAAGTCATGTTTATCATTCATGTAGCATGGAGTACAAAGATCATAATCAGGGCAGCTTTGATCACTGCATTTCCAGCGTATGCCCGCGATAGGATCTATCAAACAGCTATCACAAACGTAACCGACATGAATCACACCTGGAAAAAGAATTGAGGAAGATGAAAAATCAAGAAAAAGTATAGCAGTATTGGTGAAGCTGTCAATATGCATTGAAAATTAATCCCCCCATAAGATACTTGAACTTAGAATTTGTCACTGTAAAATGAATAAACAATATATAGTCATTGACCATTTCAACAAAATCTGTTGATTCAAGTACTAGTTTTAATTTTGATTTTAATAGAAACTAAAAGAAAAGTTGGTACGAGAATTAGTAAGGGAATTATTACCTGCGGGGGCATTGTCGAAGAGCGCAAGATCATATAACCAACTGGACCCGACCTGATAGTTGTTACCATTACCATTATCCCATCTGACCTTGGCCCAGCCTGTAGGAATGGGTTCTTGAGGATCTTGATCTTTGAGCTTGACCACTGTCCCAAGATGACCCTCACCGCCATCTTGATCTCGCCATGTCCAGGTGGCGCTCCGGACAACTCGCTGTCCGACCTCCACGGTTGCCATCCTGATTTAGATGATCTGATCTGTTTTGATTTATTTTGGCCTGTTTTAGTATAAAAATATAACAACATTCTAATAGTAAATAATTCTTTTCTGATGTAATTATACCTGCATTCAAACTCACCATCCCCTTCCCCTTCATCTTCCTCTCTTCTCCCTCTCTCTCTATCTCTTTCTCTCTGTTTCAATATTTTCTGTATTTTTCTTTCTTTCTTCTCCCCCTGGTCACCTCTTAAAAAATACTATCTCACTCTCTCTTTATCTCTCTTTTTCTCTCTCACTCTATCTACCTCTCTATATCTCCTGTACAACCCCATCCCCTCTCTATCTTGCTCTCTCTCTCTTTCTCTCTTTTTCTCTCTATATCTAGAATGAACAACTAAATTATTCATGCTCTTACCGAGTTCTGTAAGTTTTTAAGTATTTGTTTGTATATACGGGACAAACTAAAAGTAGTCAACATAGGTCGTAACTTAACCAACCCACCTTTCATTCTTTAGTTACGAAAACAAAAATCATCACATTTACCAAAGGTATGAATAATCAGTTTATAATTTTAGATCTATCCCTCCCACTCATGTCGAACTTGACAGGTCAAAGGTGCAATGTAATAATACACAGTTGCCTTTCAATACACAGTTGTCTTTGAAATGCCCAAAAAGCTTGTTTTGCTTCATGGCTGCAGATATAGGTATGCAAACATGGTACCAAAGTAGCTGTCTAGAAGAAGACAATAAGTACAATGGACTATCTGCAGCAATATCTATTCATAATTTGTTTCATTATTTTCAGCACAAATATTACTATGTAGATCTCCTTTCTTTGATTACTTCCTTGTCACAGACACATATCAATGCTCACTGTCTCCTGAGTTTCAAATACAATTTATATGGGCAAATGCTGTAACTTTTGTAACACAAAAAGTTGTTGCTTTATGAAGAAATTAATACATAATTTCAATGCCAAGAATAAACACAAATGGATCAGTATTTCAGGGATGAATATAGGCTATTTTAGTAGGGATAATGCTGCCAAAGCTACCACCCCCGAAAAGGATTGTTATGTTAACCAGTATATGTAACAGTAGACCTAATGTGTAACAGGATTTTAAAAAAATAAACCTTTTCTAATAAACCTATATGCATTTAATATCACCACCCTCTTCTTCCTTCATCTTTCTCTTCTCTATCTATCTCTCTCTCTCTCTCTCTATTTCGGCTTTCTCTGTTTCTCTGTTTACATTTTTCTTTATTCCCTCTCTCCGTGGACTCCCTCTCCTTCTCTCCCTCTCTCTACCTCTATTACCCCCCCCCTCTCTCTCTATCCCTTTCTCTCTCTTTTTCTTTCTCTCTCTCTCTATCTACCCCTCGATATCTCCTGTACAACCTCCCCTCTCTCTCTTGGTCTCTTTCTCGCCCTCTTTCTCTCTCTCTCTCTCTCTCTCGATCTATGTACATTTAACGACTAAATTATTCATGCTCTTACCAAGTTTTAAAAGTATTTAAGTATGTGAAAACTTGATTTGTTCCGATTTTATGTTTCTTCAGAATGTGACACATAATATCTTACATCACAAAGTTTTCAATATAGGCCCTAACTCAACCAATTTACCTTTCATTCTTAAGGTAGGGAAAACCCCCAAAACATCACATTCACAAAGGGTATGAAAAATTCAGTTGACAACTCTAGATCTATCTTTCTCTCCCCCTCATGTAGAACGTGACAGGTCAAAGTTGCAATGTAATAATACACAGTTGCCTTTCAAATGCACAATAGCTTGTTTTGCTTTATGGCTGCAGATATAGGTATGCAAACATGGTACCAAAATAGCTGTTTAGGAGAAGAAAATAAATACAATGGACTATCTGCAGCAAAATCTATTCATAATTTGTTTCATTATATGCAGCACAAATATTACTTTGTAGATCTTCTTTCTTTGATTACTTCCTTGTCACAGACAAATATCTAAACATCAATGCTTGCTGTCTCCTGAGATTCATATACAATTTATATGGGCAATGCTGTAATTTTTAACATAAAAAGTTGTTACTTTATGAAGAAATTAATAAACAATTTCATGCTTTTATTTCATGTTATTTTATTTAAAGAACTTAGTTTTACATGCTTTCAATCTTAAAATAGAGATAGATATTGTTTTCTCACTCAAAATTAATTCGCAAACCGAAATCGATTTGATAATGACGATTGGTTTTTGGTCTATTTATAAAATGATTATTTTTTGTAATAAGTATGGGTATGATAATAAAGATCTGAATTTGATTTATTTATATAAGAGAGAAATGACTAACAGAATAAAAATAAATGAACATTTGAAAGTACAAAATATGAAATTTCCTGCGAATTTGCTTAGTTATATTTAAACAAATATTATGTCTATTATTGATGTTCCATTGTTTTGCTAAATTGTAAGTAAAACTATGGTATTGTTTGAATATTGAATAAACACCTCATTAGAGGCAAAGAGAAAGAAAAAAATACAATCTCAATACCAAGAATAAACACAAATGTATCAATATTTTAGGGATGAATATAGGCTATATTCAGTAGGGATAATGCTGCCAACAGAACCCCCGAAAAAGAACTGTTAATGTTAATCAGTAATAATTATGTAACAGTAGGCCTAATGTTTAACTGGATTTGGAAAAATAATACTGTAAAAAATGTTCCTTACAAAGAAATAGCATCTCCTCTGTTCCCTTATTTCATTGTTATTTTCCTCTATACCAAAGGGAAATTTCAATAAACATACAACATACAAGTTTACATGCAGATGTACTGTATTAAAGCAGGGATTGTAACACATATCTGTTGTACAATGTGACTTCTGAACCATACAATAGTTAGCCATTTTTCCAATGCCCAACTTGACTATGATACATGTACATGCATGTATACAGGATAACTCTTTGCTTGAGGAGACAGGAAAGTGATACCGGTAGTAATGTAAGCATACAGAGTAATTAGGCAGATATTTGTGATCAGGGTTGTCTTTTCCACAATATCCTGCAATACCCACGTTCTCTGTCTACAATAATCATTCCAATTTATTACAAGGTTTATAGGTTGTGAGTATTAATCTTTTAACCAGCTATAGAGGAGTTCTGCTAGTCATGACTAGAAGTAAGAATGTGTTTTCAGCAAATAATTTACCATTCATTAATTGTCCATATCAAACTTGTTTTAATGGGGTTGTCTAAAACTATTTTTGTTAAACTTTCCAATATAGGGCTCCATGTGAGAATGCTTCTCCAGTTGTTAAACTTGAGAATGGAAGCATCCCCAACAAGCAGATCCAGGGGTAAAAATGGCCAAAACCCACCCTTTGAGGAAAATGGGGCTTGAATTGAAAAACAAAGATAATAAATATGGGAATATTTTAAAGAAAATTGATGAATAGAGATATACAAATAAAGAAACTATAGAATAAATTGCCGGTAGAAACTAAATGTAAACCAACTTAATACGCTTTCAAAAGGATTTTATAATATTTGTGTTATCATGTTTGACTTTAGCAAACACAACAACTGATTTGTTTTTCTTCTCTTTTTCTGTTCCTTTTCTATTTTTTTTATTAGGGCGTGTTCGGATTCCTCGCCTTCTGACCTATATGTATATATGTGTATGGTTTATTTAACTCGTTATGTAAAATTGTGATTGCTTTTATATATGCATGGCCACGCTGAAGAACAGCCATTTGGCTAAGGTATGCCATCGTGCTAAAATAAAATAAACGAAACGAATATATATCAAAACATGATATCCGACACAATAACAGCAGCAACAATAACAACATTATTATAATAGTAAAAGTAATAATAATAATAATTATTATTATTATGAGGATAATTATGCTGTTGTTGCTGCTGCAGCTGCTGATGATGATGTTGATGATGATGTTGATGATAATGATGATGATAACGATGATGCATGATGATGATGATGATGATGATGGTGAGTTGGAGGAGGAGACAATATGGACCATACCAGACAGTAATTTCTGTCTACTACAAATTGACTCTCATGTTTTAAGTTTGTGAGAAAAGCCAATACTAAGCGAAGGGCCAAAGTCAAATATCATGCTTAGTTTGGGAGTTGCATGCCACTACCACACAAACTATCCACACCTTGTTCATTCACAAAGCTGATTTGCCAAAGCTGATGAGACCCATACAGTTTGTGTGAACAAACAGGCAAAACTATAATATCTTTATTGAGTCTGTTTCCATAATGATCGCGATAACTTTCAATTACTCATATTGCAGGTTATAGAACTCAACAGATCCCTGCAATGTGTGAACTTTTTTGTCTGAAGGTTTACGGATTTTATGTGTTACTGAACTTATTAACATGCAAATATATTTAAGGGTATTGTTTCTTATCTTTGGTATTTGTGTAATTTTCTATGTTATTGTTATTTTCTTATTAATGTCATGAGGTAGTGATATTTTGGTTTTAATGTGTGTGTATATATACATGCATCGTATGAGCATGCACACATTATAAAAAAAACTTTGTTATTATTGTGTTTCAGTTTGTATAAACTAGGACTATATGGAAAATGATTTGCTTCTATGTTATGTACGAAAAGGAATTGGAGTTTCGAAAAATAAATTCAATGAATACAACAAATTATGACAAGCGGCTGGAAGGGGGCGGGGTAGGGGGATGGGGCTGCGTGGGGCAACTTTCCACGCCCACATTTCCTAAAAATCACAGAAGAAGTACTATCAATTGCACTCAAAACCTCTGATCCGTTGAACTTTCTGCGCTATTTAATGTCCAGTCGCTATCGTCCACTAAATATACCAAGATACTGGTGAAAATTAGGGGGAAAAAATTATCCACAACAAAGCATATTTTAAGCTCGAAATTACTATTTTACACACTACATACTCAATGAAATTGATATTAACTTGAAGGTATTTTAATTATCCATCATATGACACCAAACCCATGGTGATTAGAGGTTTTACTCAAAAGTTATCTATGAAACTCGATTTAAACACACCAAACACATCCCCCAACGCACTATTACACCTATATGCATACAGTTATAGCATACATATATGGGCAAAATCTTCGTTTTTGTGGAAGTCAAGTAATCATTGTTTTCTATAACTTTTCACTAAAAGGGGTTTAAGCTGCCCCTGTGCACAATATATTTTCCTTGTACGTGGGCAAATTCCTGAAAAAGTTACGAATAAAGACACCTCTCTGATTTTTATATATGGAAAATAACGTTTTTGGATAAAATTGAAAATTAGAATTAAGATTTTAGAAGAACAAAAAAAAATCACAAAAAACATGTTTGTTACTTTTAATTGCGATGTTAATTAATCTCAATTCCATTGAAATTAGTATCAAAAAGTAGATAATCTAAAAAAACTTTTATATGATAGTAAACTCATGGTGGTCTGAAATTTCCTTTTTATGCTATTTACAAAATACTTTTTCGTCAAAACTGTGTGTATTATGAATTGCTTTTTCTCGAATAAACAAGGTGTGGTTAGTTTGCGCGATAGCGGCAGGCTTACCCTTCTTTTTCTTACTTTGGCCCTCCGCTTGTATGAGTTTATCGAGATAAACATTAAGAAAACTTGGCATACTTGAGAAAAGAAACCAAACTCAACTTACTTGATCTACAGATCAGCAGTAAAAGTTATTCCTCGACAAAGAGTTGGCGACAATGTTTACTGCTGTGATGACGTAGTATTAATATGTATATTTTCCCATCGCTCTTTATCTCGTCTCCTGATAAAGCACGGGAGCTTCCACCGCTCTGCGGAGCTGTAGTACGAAGAGCTATAGAGAGCTGGCCGGGTGTGGCAATTCCCGTCGGGAAATGTATTTTTTAACAGTGTTACAAAGTATAGCTGGCAAATGTTGTTTGTACGGCAATAAGTGAGAAAACTAATTGTATTCAGGCATGTGAGACGGAATTCTTGATTTCCGCTGTGTATGTGGTGGGTGGTTAATTTGAATATGAAAAGGGGAAGATGAATGAGAAGTGTGGGAAGTGTGGGATGTTCCGTCTGGAAATCCCCTTCTCGCAAGTAGTGTTGCCATTACCTCATCATCTACTTATCAAACGCGCATGCGTTATTTCTGCAGATACTAACTGCTGATATACTTTCTGCTGGTCTGACTTAATCTCCGATTGTTTCTAATCTGATTCTTCTTCTTCTTTCTGAACGGGTATATTACAATCATTATTAGTTTGCTTATTATCTCAACAAAATAAAGTTCTCTTATTTCCTGATTATTTAAGTATCTTTGTTTTTACTTAATGTCATTGACTCGCCAATATCCCCTACCTCTACCTTTCTCTCTCTCTCTCTCTCTATCTCGCTCTCTGACTTTTACTGCCCCTCGCTGCACCCTTCCCCTCCCCAACCCCCTCTCTCTCTCTTTCTCGTTTTGCATATTTCAAATCAATCTTCATATCACTCATAATATTTCCCCGAAACTTCTACCTATCCCGTATGAGCATTCGAATACTGAAAAAGTATTGAACGAAATTATGTTTGATGGAGAAAACAAAAGTGCTGTTCTTCTAGTACTTCGTATGATATGTTAACTCTGTATCGATCAATTAAAACAAAAACATTAAAATGTATACTTCCAGTAAGGGTTGAACATCAGTCTATTTTTGAGAGATATAAAAAAAGGTGGAGAGAAAAGACACTAGCTGGGTATTGAACCCAAAACGTTCCGGTTAAGTTGTAGTTGATGGGATATAAAAGACGTAAATTTAGTAATTGAAAAAATAAGATGTTTTGATATTCTTCGTAATTCAGAAATTCACTTGTTAAAGAAAGATGAAAATCAAATTTTCCCACAATTTTTTTCTTAGGGAGGCCCCCCCCCCCCTCCAAGAAAAAAAGAAAATAATTGGCAAGTCAATATTATGGAGTAAAGCAAAAGAAGAAAACAATAGGATAAAGGAGTACGTGGGAATCGAACCCGTTATCTCCGCATTGTGAACGATCACTTTTTCCACAAGACCACACTAACTCATTGCTAATCGCCTTTATTTGTTATCGCCTCATATTAACACTTCGTAATGTTAATAATTTAACCAAAAAAATTGATTTACCGATTTTACGTCTTTGGGATGCATGGTGATTATTATTTTCATAGTCCGATGTTGTCAAGATTGCTAGTAAACACTTTCTTTCAGTTACTTATTGTGAAAGTGAGTTTCTAAAAGTATTTTTAATATTAATTGTATTTCTTAAACTGCCGACATGAATTGTTTTGCCAATCGGGCACTGCGTAGCTCCCTGGCAAAGCATAATGCATAGAAAATGGTGTATTTAATTCAGTATGCGTAGTATTCCTTAACATGGTATCATTGAATAGGGAAGCTTCGCTATTCAATTCCGTTATAAATAGCTGGCATCAGGAATATTGGAATAGTTACGTAACAAACTACTCAGATCATTCTGACATAGCATCAATGAATGAATAGTAAAGGAAATGATCCTCCCTTCCTCGGAGACCACGCATATATTTGTCTTTTAATTAAATGCACTTTCAATACACGAATAGGCCAAACTGCAAAGTGAATTGGAGAAGAAAATAATTACACGCGGGAGTTTCAATGCTTTAAAAAGACAGTGATGAAAAGGGGCTACACAAAGGGCTACTATATATATGCAGAATACCAAACAGAAATTAATTGTTGAATTCAATTACACTGAAGCATTAGCAAGAAATTGAAGGATTTGTTTTAAAGTTAATTGCTTCATGTTCAAATTTAACTCATTTTATTGGGCAAGTCCAAACTTATTTTTCCCCATAAGTTTGATTTGATGGTTTGTTTTTTCCCAGACTGCTGAAAAGCATGTATGTAACTTGGAGGCTACCATGGTCCCTACGGCTTTTAGTCCTCTCCTAGGGACTCGGTAATGAGGATTAATGCCATTAGTGGATAAATGAAGGTTACTCAAAGAATGTATGTAGTACAATGAAATTGTATTCTGATATATTTACGCAAGATTTCAAGTGAAAATGGTTTTGGCTCTAAATAGGTGACTTCCAGTTATTAAGTACTTTTGCTGAACATTACTGAAATAATGTCATTTGATCGTCAATTTTGTTTGTATTCCATGGAGCTCTAGTTTCTAGATATGTAACAAAAACATATTCATTAATAATATTAATTCCTTTTATACAGAAATGTGGATTTAGGATCTAGTCTTCGAAATTCCCTCTATGTGGGATAAAGATAAGAATTTGCATGTATCTGTAGCAGGCCTATACCATTTTGTTTATTGCTAACTTAAGACTTGTTAAATATATTTTAATTATTTCCAATTATTAAAATATTATTAAACTAACTTGCCAGTGTTTTATATTTCTTGTGTTGAAATATTCTGATACGGGGTCGCACAAGTCTAAAAATCTTTGAGAAGATATTGCATTTTCAGGATTACCCAATATACATGGGGTCTTTTGTAAATTGAAATACTGTCCCGCCAGCATTGATTGTAACTGTCTATACTTTTGTTTTCTTGGATAAAGTTATCTAACTGAGTTACGTGACATCCTTAAATCGATGCTCTACCCAAAAGTCCAGTATTTCACAAAATGTTACGCCAAATAGAATAACCAAAATCAAACAGACAGAATACTAATCACGGATGATTAGAATTAATTAAATTGTTTTATGCAAGACTCATGATACACAGACTCGGATGATAGAAAGCAGGAAGTACAAAGAGGTTTCATGGCAAATGGAAACTGTAATATCTGTCTTGAATAGTATCATTTTTTCTTCAATAAACAGGTTATATGTGGTATAAGCAGATACAATGTCATCATTTCATTCTATAGATTTACATACATGTACTTTGTTGACCAACTGAAATTTTAAACCTATGTATGTTTCGTATTAGATGTATTGTGACCCCCTCCCCCAAAACCGGTTATCACACACATTTATCACTAGTGGGAGTGGAAGCAGAACACACAAGAACATATTTGGGGGCACTGTGGGACCATACTCAAGGTACTGTATGGCATGCTGTTTGTTTGTTTGTTTTGGTGTTTTGGGGGTGAACGCACATGAACATGTGCCCCCCTTCCAGAAGAGTCTGCCACTGTATGTAAATGTGAATGTACATTATACGTCTATAGAATGGTGTGATGCTAATTACATGTTCATGCATATTCATATTTATTAACAGGAATACACAATCTACAAACGTTATGACTTTGGGAATATAATATGTACACTAACATCATTTACAGCATCAAAATTTTAACAATGGTTTTTTAAAATAATTGTTCATCTTATAATTGTCATGATTTGCAGCAATGATTTTCTAGCTCTTGTCTGTCTGCTCTAAGAAAGACAGTCACTGTAATCTTTTTTACAGTTTAAAATAATTAAAGGTGGTTGAAAACAAGATATTTAAAACATTTTCATACATATAATGTGGGATGAATAGAATAAAATAATTATTTAAAGATTTACAAGGTAGACAAAAACATTATGTTGCAATAAAGACATTTCATTTAAAAAATGTGCATAGAATTCACATTTGGAGACAGAAATATATACAAACGTACAATGTAATAATGATTATTATTTTAATTAAATTTTTTTTAAAGGAATTTAGGAATAGCTGTGAAATTGTCTCACACTTATCTAAGGTTCTGCCAATTTTTTTGTTTTAACCATTTGCAGTGACTATTGTTTTGTTATGAAAAACAGCATGCAATAAATCAGTCATTTTGAATACCTACAAAATAACCACTTACATTTAAAAAAAAAAGGTCTAATGTAATGCAAAATACTACAGAACAGTTGAAATGTCGAGAGGCCCCGACTTGAGTTAACTTTGTACCAGATGAAGTGAAAAGTATTCTATATATACATGTATATTATAATCGGGAATTATAAATGCATACATGTGTTGTAGATCCTTTGCCTCAGGCTTTTCATTTTGACATAATATATTACTCAACTGGTCAATTAATTACTTACACATTAAATACACATCTGATCTGTTTTTTATGCTTATTATTAACAAAATATAAATGTAGAAGTACACTCCAAACATATTTTTTAATTAAATCTATATGTAGATTTGTTACATTGGAAAGTGTGTTTTTAAAGCTTTTAAATGGATATATGTCTCTATAAAAAAATCTCTCCTGATATGACACTTTCTTATCAACAAATATTATTTAAATTAAATTAGACTAAATCATTCAATAATACAGATTACTGCGTTGCAAAATATCTTGATGTTCTTGTTCATATGGCCAGCCTCTAGACAGTCTGGTTATAACAATGATTAGATATAATACTTTTCTATACGATACATTTCTAAAAACGATTGTACATGTACCATTGAGATATTCATTATCCCATCAGCTGTCACAACATATTTTATGAAAGCCGTTGCTTAGTACAAAACCTCTCTTTCACACTTCATTTTTCCAGTAGGCATTGAAAAGTGAAGTTTTATGAAGCTCTGTTTTTTCCTGTATGGTTGTATTTATGATTTTCCAGTCAACATTTGTCTGGAGGTGCCAAGGTCGTGAGTAAAAACTCTGGCGCAGAAGTAGTGTCCTTTTGCGAGACATTAATATACATTTGCCACTCTCCATCAATATACATTTGCCCATCTCCATTTATAAATACATTTGCCACTCTCCATCAATATGCATTGGCTACTCTCCATTTATATTCATTTGCTACTCTCCATTAATATACATTTGCTACTCTCCATTTATATACATTTGCTACTCTCCATTTATATACATTTGCTACTCTCCATTAATATACATTTGCCACTCTCCAGTAATATACATTTGCCCCTCACCATTAATACACATTTGCCACTCTCCATCCATTAAATGGGGACCGGTAGTGAGGAGTTCCTTCAATGCTGTGAGTACCGAAATCGGTAGGCTAACTACATATGCAGCCGGGAAAATTCGGGAGCACCTTGAGCACCTTTGTATGGTTGATAATTTTGTGTATGTCTGCTATGAAAATATCTAATACATGTTATCATAATTTTTGTTATTTACAAATTAAAGGAGATCTTTATTATTACTTTTTCACTTTTACAAACTCTGTACGCTACACATATTAGGTAAGGTCATTGAACTGATCCAGGAGATCAGAAGCGGATGGTCTCTCCTCTGGCTTCTGTTTGAAGCATGGTTCAAGGATCTTCTGAACCCTAGGATCTACAGCTGTCAAAGACTCAGGTTTGCCTAACTGGCCTGTTAAAATAAGAGCCACCAGGGCCAGAGGATGCATCGAGTCTCCCCACAGCCGCTTCATGGAGTACAGCTCCACTAATGTTCCTGCAACTGACCAGATGTCATGTTTGTTGGAGTGCCTGTAACCGGGTTCCTTTGCGCCAAGTGCCTCTGGGGGCATGAAGCTCGGTGTGCCTCTCATGTTGACTGAGGATTGGGACATTAGGTTGCGGTTCTTGATGTGGGCCAGGCCCAAGTCACAGATGTAGGGACGAACTGTTGCAGTGTCCACCTAACAATAAAAAACACTATATTTCATGATGGGTAAATTCCCTTAGATGAAATTGAACTAATGGTAGAATACAGGACATGTTATTTTAGAGATCGAATATATACAACATAAATATAAAGGGTTACGTATCTTCAGTTCTTGTATAGCCTTGTATATATAGTGAGTATCACACACACATGTATGAAAGAATGTTTCTATGTTCTTCCTACATAGATTTAGCCTACCAGACATCATCAGAACACAAAGCATATCAAGAAATACATGTACATCCTAGCAGACCCATTCGGCATGAATTTATAGTTACCCTTTAAAAGCCTAAGAAGTACAAAACTCGTACGAGAAGTACATAAATTGTTTCTCCTTCCATGGAATTTGATACATCAATAAACATTCTGAACTTTTAAAATGGCTGATCGAACCCATGTACTTACTAGAATATTGGCAGGCTTAATATCAAGATGCAAGATATTACAGCCATGCATGAAGGTTACAGCTTGGAGAACCTCACGAGATATCTTAAGTTTTTTAGCCCAGTCTAGAGGAATCTGCAAGTTGATTAATGATAAGCAATAAGAAAAAGGCTATTTAAACAATGTACAAAATGATATGCATATATTTGTACATGACAAATTCGGTGAGAAAAATCGAAGATATGATCTTGACATCGTCCATGTCTGGGAAAACCTCTGTTCTCTCATGACGTGGTACACGACATGTACCTTTAAAAATACCTGCAGCAAAAAAAAAACATCCATTTCAGAAAAAAATGAATGCATTTTGAGTCTAAAAGAATGTATGCAGCTGGGGCACTTATAAACGTCGTTGTGATTTAAAGATTTGAAGGGCACTAGGTCATGCAATTTCATTGCGGCAGTTTTTGAGAATTATCACGTCATATGTGAATAAGGCCGAACTTGCACTTACAACCAGGGAACTAAATGGTATTCAGTCTGCCAATCATCTACTTAAATGGCTCTCTTTCCTGCTCACAGCCCCCCTCAGCACATTCTCCCCCTCTCCTCCGCATCTTGCTTGGGAGGACAAATAATGCACTTGGGCATCCTCTAACTCTCGCAATAATAATGATGCTCAAACTTATCCACTTAATCAGGAGGAAATTTGGTTTTCATTAAAAGAACGCCCCCAGCTTTGTCACCCCACCATCCTCTGCATCTTTATAAAAACCTTCATACCATTAACTTAATGTTACCCCTACTTGACTATACTCCTTCAATCATCTTCAAGCCATTAGCCCATACCCCCTTGCTTCCTACTTTAACACCCCCTCCCTTCAGCCCCACATTTTCCTTGGAACCCTTGATTCAATTAGTTTATTTACCTTAACGTCATCCCTATCAGGGAAGATGATGGTGTATAAACTCGGTCCTTCAATGAACTGCATTACCAGGAAGGCCTCTTTTCCCTGGTATCCTAGAGCCATCATCTGAACGATGTTAGGATGAGATGCCCGTCTTAATGGAGAAAAGAGTATGGAGGAGAAAGAATGTTTCATGATAATTTCCCATCCTAAATATCTCTGGTCACAAAGCTAAGTCCTGAGTAAACACATACTCGCTACCCTACCAGGTTAGGCATGATATTTGTAATAATAATATTCTGGGTTTATACATAGCTTAATACATCAATCGTTGTGTCCCATCACTTTGTAATGGATGTACATTCTCCGATTGCAGGGGAGCATAGCAGACATGCATAATGCTGACCAACCACCATGACTTTCCGATCTTCCAAGATACCCTTTTAATACTTTGCGGGAGAGTAAGAAATTACATAAACTCCACAAGTGTTTAGATCAAATATATATATATTTTTTACTTGAAAAACTAACACTCTAAATTGTCCTTTTCAAACTTTAATTGATCGTAAGATTCCCTAAGGCCATTTGTCCCATTTTGTTGATGTGTCACATGACCGTACATTTTTGGGGAAAATCTAATTAGACATGAGACTATCCGAGAGACACAAGTGGGATGGGAATACATCTGGACACCTGTGTATAGAGACTTCCTTTTCGATTTCATCTTTTCTGCTACCCATGATGGAGATCTTTTTGACTGCCACTGGAGTCCCTCTCCAGGAGGCTTGATGGACCACTCCAAACTGCCCCTTCCCAACCACACGACCCATGTCTAGGTCAGAGACTTCAATTTTGTGCACAAGATCGAAGACTGGAATGAGAATAAAATGAGAGAAATTGATATCATACATGCATATATACAATCTAATCTGTTTTTATGTCTAATAGTATAGATATATTGACTGCTATGAGAGACATGGCTGTTTCTATATGCTCAAGGGGACGTTGCATCCTGCCATGACTCAGAGGCGAGCCGAGGGGTCATCCAGGATGCAACGTCCCCGAGAGCCAGTATAGAAACAGCCATGTCTCGAATATTAAAGCAGTCCATATATTTTTTATATACCGAAATAACATAACGATCTACAAAGAATTCTTACCTTCTCCTTTTCTTGAGTAAAGATTGGTTAAAACATCACAATCTGTGAAAATGTCTGTTAATCTTCGCTAGAAATTTGCCTGACTGTTACGATCATTGGGGGAATCGCACACACTAAGCGACCAAATCGCACACAAACTGTATGGTATCCGCGCTCGCACAAACTTTTTACACGTAAACCAATGGGGATCTCGCCAAAATGTATTTATGCGGCCAGTTAACCGGGGCATGAGGGCATTTTTTAAAAGACTATTGACCAGTAGGCGGGCATGAGTGCATTTTTTAAAAGACTATTGACTGGTAGGCGGGCATGGCTAAAATCATGACTCCAGTTTCGATTAATCAGATGGCTTGATTTCTAAAGTAAGGTATATAATATAGATATATCGACTGCTAGCTACGATATGCCTGGCTGTTTTATAGGCTCAAGGGGACGTTGCAATCTGCCATGACCCCGAGGCGCGCCAGGGTGTCCCCGCGAGCCAGTATAGAAACAGCCAGGCCTCGAATATTAAAGCAGTCGATATATCTTTTACATACAAGACGGTAAACTGTGGAGTTTTTTGCTAAACGATTGGCAATAGGGGATGAAAATAAATGTAGCTGCATTCAAAAATGGTTTTACACATAATTGTAACTCGGTTATTTGATATAAGATATACACATGTGAAGCGCAGTATGCTTTAAAAAAGTGATTAACCGGTTTACAACACCATGTGTTGACATGTAGGCTTAAGCCCCGCACACACTACACGATTTTCCTGCGATCCGATTTTCATAGAAAGGGCGGTTATATTAGATATGGAAATCTAAACAACGACTATCCTCCCAATTTAGGTTCTAAATAATGATAAGAATATTAAAACCCGGAATATTAGTGCGTTTAATTTTTCAGGTCAGTATAAAAGCCGAATGTGCCTCAAATTGTCGCACTACTGGTCTGACGTTACTACGATTCTGAGCCGATTTAGTTTTTCCCCCTCCAAGGGAGCATGACATCCCCTGAAATTTTAATCATATGACTAGTCAGCTCCTTGTTCATCAAGATTTTACATGTTTAAACGTTCATATACAATGTTATATACCTCACTTTAGAAATCTAGCCATCTGATTGGTCGAAATTTCGTGATTTCAAGCCATGCCCCACTCACACCTACTCACAGGAAATAGCAATAGCCCACACGGAATAGTTAAATTTTTTTACCCTCATCCTAATTCTCCTGCGATCCCCATTGGTTTACTTAGTTTGCGCGAAGGGCGCGCGGCATTCCATACATTTTTTGTGCGATTAATTTGGTTGCTACAAACACAGTACAGCGCAGACGACCGCCGATCTCGATTATAGCTAGGCCTAGATCTACATGTAATGACGAGATGACGCCCCTTTGGAAATATAGAGATAAACCTTCTCTTTCATATGACACCTCATTTTTTGAGTATCACCTTCAGGATCACAAGCAATGAAGGTTTGAATCTTGATTTTTAATTTATGAGTTTGACCAATTTGGCATGATCGCGCAATGCACGTAAACTGCATAGGATATATGCGTGCAATCTCAATGGTCAACTAAGCAGGGAGCTGAGACTGCAAGTTTATCAACACAGGCTTCGATATCGTAAACAAACTTGATTACCATGCATGATTGACCAGTAAGTCGCACAAAATTGTATTCTATGACCCTGTTTTCAGTATATAAAAGTTATAATGACTGCTTTAATATTCGAGGCATAGTTGTTTTTGGCTCTCGGGGAGGTTACATCGTGCTATCACCCCTCGGCACGCCTCGGGGTGATAGCACGATGTAACCTCCCCTTGAGCAATAAAAACAACTATGCCTCTCATAGCAGTCATTATTACTATACTATCACAAGCTCTTCCAAAATCGGATCGTATTCAGATGGTGTAGTGTGCAGCAGGCTTAACTTGTTTATTTCATATGTAGATGTTTACCTTCAATTTTTGGCTTGCCAGTTTTCTTTTGGTTTCCTGCTGAAAAATCAGCTCCACTTTTACTTTCAGCCGAGTCCTGTCTTATCCGAGTTGGAGAGCCTTTATCAGTGCCGCTCAGACCATCGTTTCGCTTTACGATATCATCGTTGTCAACAATGATGGTGTTATTGCTCAGGCGTCCCTTCTTCACATCCTTGTCTTCCCCGAGGTCATCCCATGATGACATATCACCAGCTCTGAAAAAGATTTTGACGAAACGTATAATGTCCTAGACATAATGACGTTGCAATTAGTGAAGAAATTATAATTGTAAGTACACTACATTCATAATAGACTAGGGTACAGGTTGTTTTGTTAATAATGCAAGGTGACAAGAAAAGAATAGTTTGTAAAATCATTTAGATAAAACATGAAGTTAAGGGGATTTGCAATGGTAAATATTAATTAACATCAGGTTTCAGGGGCAAGAAAAGCAACATGTAGATAGAAAATTCTGCTTGGCAGTACACACAAAATTAGACCAATACAAATTACATTATTTTGATCTCATATGATTTTTGACATCTTTTTAATTCTTTATATACCACACATCTAATCCCCCTGTGTCACATTGTATTTATCGTGGGATAAATATACTAATGTGTCATGAAAGGAATTTGTTCCAGACGAGTAAGGAATTATTTTGTTTAAGAACTGGCAGGAAATGTACTACTCAAAGGTCATGTAGAGGTAATCAAGCTTAGGATGCATCATTGCATAAATTTGCATTTATGACACAGAGTCAATCTGTTTTTTTTTATTGCATGCTTCTAGCTGCCTATTGAATGTTTCTTGTTGTTAATTGTAATCCGGCAACCTGTTGGTATATAAATAAAAAAATCTTGCGTACCTTAGATGGTTTGATGTTAATGACCCGGGCAAGGAAAGGGAATAAAGGGAGGTGGTTTAAAAAGAATCAGGGAGAACCCTTCAAGTTAGTGCTAGGGTGTAGAAGTTATGCACGAGCTATATTTTAGTTATTAAGGCAGCAGAAGCATTTTCTCTGGGAGTTTTCATGAACGAGGCGAGATGCGAGTCCAAGCTGCCATGTTTTCGATAAAAAGTATTGGACCCTCATGAATAAGGAGCTCGGCCTGCCTGCACGTTATCCGTGGTCAAGAAGCGGGGAGTCAGCAAGAGAGACATTAGGGACTTTTAGATTTGCACGTCGACGTAGTGGACTGCCACGTGTGCCATTCTTTCAAGGCACTGGCCCGTGCCCGGCAGTGCCTTAAAAGGACGTCACATTACCTTAAAAAGATGTCACCGTGGCAGTCCACGTTCTCGTCGTGTAAACTCTAAAAGTCCCTATTACAAAGCTGAGCTGCCCGGTCGACAGCGTTGTCAACCAAGTTTAGAGACTGGCCAAGCGACCCGGAGCTGTGAGGGACTTACCAGATCAGATGAAAGCTACCCTGTATTAAAGTTATGTACTTGTAAATTGTTTATGTTTTGTTGATCTTGAACGCCACGATTTGAAGGTTGAAGATTAAAACTTCATTATACCTCTATGCAATTGTGTTCTGTTGTGGTTTCTAATGAGATAGCAGTTTAAATAATTTAAAAAAGTCACTCACGTGACAAAATGGCTTGATCCAGTATCCAACACTGTTTCCAGTGCAACATTCATCTTTACTGGTGTTACAAGGGTTGTCTTGGAGCATTTAAGACTAGAAATGGGTGATTGTGCAAAGCTATTGTGATGCACCAAGCAATCATTCTGTCAATTGTGCCTATTTTTTTGTGCAAAATTGCATGTGTGGCAACAAAGCGACCGTACAGACAAGCAAAGAAGGCAACCAAAGCGTTAAGGATATTGACTTACGTCTTTTCACGAGCGATCTTCTTCAAAGTCTTCTTCAAATCAGCATTTCTGATGTAATATAACGGTGTTCGACATTCGGCATTCTCGAGGTCTATTGACCCTCCATTGAGAACCATGTAGCAGAGTGCTGCGGCAGCACTGGTATCAACTCCACAATCTCTAAAACGCTTTCGAATCTGGGAGAAAATACAGAGCATCAAGTCAATCAATCTTTGCACAGATGTGGAGTGATTTGGTGTATTTGATTAGAACACCAAGTTAGAATCCCTGAAAATCTGAAAATCTAGGACCCCTGGTTATTACTTGGGGGATGGTACAAGTTGCTTTAGAAAAGTAGAGATTCCTCCAAATTAATGAGCATTAAAATCATAGAATAAAACTATAATCACAAGAGCTATTATTTAATGACTAAATGGAGTAAGTTGCTATGAGTGAATGTATATGAACCCTAGCAGTCGAACTGAATGTTGCTTTGAACTCCTTCATTTTAATGGTGGCAGCGGTGGGATAGAAATCCTAGTAATCAAAATGACTGGTGACTCCCCCAGTCGAAATAAAATAGTCAAAAACTACAAAAAAAATATATGAAAAATAGACCAAGAAAATATATTTTCTCACTATTTCGTCTCTCTTAAAATAGATGGAAAATAGTCCAGAAATAGATTAAAAATAGAGAAAAAATAGCAAAAAATATATTTTTAGGTTATATGTTTTGGAACGCTTGAAAAATAGCGAAAAAATAGAAAAATATACAGAAAATATATGAAATAAAATAGTCTGAAACTATATATAAAAATATATGAAAAATATATTTTCTCACTATTTCTTCTCTTTAAAAAATAGATGGAAAATAGTCCAGAACTAGATTAAAAATAGAAAAAAAAATAGAAAAAAAAATGTATTTTTAGGTTATATGTTTTGGAACGCTTAAAAAAATAGCGAAAAAATAGAAAAATATACAGAAAATATATGAAATAAAATAGTCTAAAACTATATATAAAAATTATGAATTAAAATATATTTTCCCACTATTTTGTTACTCCAAGAAATAGCAAGAAAATAGGAAGGAAATATATGAGAAATATCTTTAAAATATATCCAGACTGCAGTCACCATCACAATACACTCTCTATATCATCATCTATGACCCTCTCACAATCACATCACCCCTAAAAAAGATCTGACAACACTCACTTAACCTTTCAGATTAGTGGAGACAAATTTAAGCTACAAGTATTGAAAGAAATCGTTAAAATATATACAGTGTACGATCTGGAACATGAATTTAATGGTATATACATCAATGAATTTGTACAGCTGATAATGGAAAAGCATGGACCCTATAAAAGATGCCTGAAAATTTGGCTTATGTTGAGATCTTGTTTTATCCTAGATGGATATAAAAATAAAAAGGACAATGTAGAAAAGAATATGCATCCTAATAATAAACTTTTTGGCAAGTACAGTGAAAGGAATTGTAGCACATAATGTATATAAAAAGATAAATAACGATTAACCTTTCGCAAATAATATTTATATAATATACAGCTCGGAAAATAATTATTAGACCACAAAGTATCGGGCGCATAGATATATGAAATCTGTATATTTTTGATGGGCTCAATCAGTGGGTTATGAAATCACCACTGGTACTAATGGTGGAATCTTGGATAAGAATTCTAAAACAGTGGTATACACATATTCTTTTTTCGCTAAAAGTGTCCAGATAGCCATTTTCGGACGATTTTGTGGTCCATTAGGTTAAACTAGTGTTTTCCAGCATTTATGTGATGTGAGTCAAATTTTGAAACCAGGAAGGGTCGACTTTTAATGAAGAGTTGTTTTACATTTTTGATAAACGCATTTCAAGTAAATATCAAATGAATGGAGTCAACCCAGTGTTCAGTGAAGAAAGATTCAAAACTTACCTCACTTGACCACAATGTCTGAAAATACTTGTTTGACCCAATGGACCACATAATTGGCACCAACATGGCCATGTGGGCACTGTTAATTGGGAAAAACATGTGTACATCTTTGTAATCAGCACATTTTATCCCTGAATCCACCAGGACGACTATGTAATCCAGTGATTGAATCCACCAAAAAGATTAATATTTTTTGTACTAAAATAAATGTTCTAATTTGGGGCATATATACAGTCAACTCTGACTTATGCAAGGTCAAAACAATGGAAAATAAAGAGAAAAGACTAATATAACACCTTCGACTTAGGCCTGCATTCATCTTATGCAAATTCGACTTAGGCAGAGTTGACTGTATGTGATAGATAGGTTTCTGTAAAATTAAATAAATATACATGAAAATGTATCATACCGGTAAATACCAAACATGACATTCTTTGGCACATAAAAATTATTTAAAAAAAACTTTCCAGTATTGTGCATATATATGCATCCCTATACATGTTATGGCAAGCTACTGAAAGGCAAGGAAAATATTTGCACTGAATATAATAAAATAATATAACATTTTATAAACATATATGAAAAGTACATCTATTATAACACACTGGGGCAGAATGCAGCTATTGTTTGGCAGTTGATATACAAAAACATTGATGGACATTATACTTTACCACCCCCCCCCCTCCATAACAAGAACACTTAAAGATGAAAAAAAAAAATACAAGAGACCTGTCACAGTGGGTCTTTAGCTTACCTGAGCATGCAGCTTTCCAAGCTGGGCACTTTGATCATTTTTCTTCAGTAAATTGAGATACCCTTCACACATTGATGACTCCTACCAAGTTCAGTTACAATAATCTACCAATTATGTTTTTTCAAGAAGACAATAATGTTGATTTGGCTTTTCTTTTGCTGCCCCCCCCCCCCGATGCACCACCCCCACTTGAACAAATTAAGATCCCCTTACTTTTAAGAGATGACTCCTGCCAAGTTTGGTCAAAATCTACTTTATGCGTTCTGAAGAAGATTGACATGTTTTTTGGCCCTATATTTAATTTCCTCCATCTTTACTCTCAGAGCCTGCTGGAATTCAGCTGATTTGTGTCCGTCCCCCTTTGATCTTCCTGCAATTGTTGAAAGATATAAACAGAACAAAAATATTTAGAAGTATTAGTGATGGTTATCAGAATTGCCAAGATCGAGTAGCGTCACATGTTACTGTAGCTCAAACAACACGATGCTCAGAAATAAAATGATAGTACAGTTCACTGGATACTGCCCATAAAAAAGCCATAAAAGTAGAGCTTTTTGAAAAGTATAATCAACTTCGCATAAGTCAATCTTGACATGCAAAAGTTAAAGTCGCAATTAAAAGTTTTATTTTCAAAATAGGCACTTATTCAACATTCAAAATCTATAACTTACGGGTCCTTGGTCTTTCAAGCAAGTCAACAGAGTACCACTTCTTTTTAGCCTCATCGTAAGCCTCCCATCCATCGATCCTCATCCTCCGGCCACCTGCCGAACTTCGCTGCTCAAACCACCCTCTTCACATTATCCAGTGTGACTGTGAACACACACGACGAGTGCATGCATATTCTAGAAAAGAAAAAAAGATTATATGATTTAAATCATTTTACAAATTTTACAAAATATATCCTGGAAAAAAGGCATGCATGCACATGATGAACAGGATTCCTACTAGTAATTAGAAATCTATAGTAGGGCCTACAGGCTGGATCTCTAAAACTAAAACTAAAAGGCCCGTATTCTGAAGTCAGGTTTAACTTTAAACCTAGGTTTAAGTCTAGTCTAAGCCTCGCCTACCTCTCAGATTTAAACCTAGGTTTAAAATTGCGTTTCTGAAGTCAGGTTTAACTTAAACCTAGGTTTAAGCCTGGTCTAACTTTGTAGAAATTGTACACATATTTAAACCTGGGGTACACCTAGTTTAAGTCTGGCTTAAGTCAGAGAAGCTAGTAGACACCATTACGACGAATTATTGCAAATAATGAGACCGGAGAGACCTCTTGTGGAAAGAAAAAAACCCTTTCACATTCACGATGAATTTTCGCATCGCTGTCGTTTTACCAAATAAACAGCGATTTGCAGACCACCTACTTGCTAGCTAGCCGACTCCAACACTGGAGAGACACACGGACATCCCGTGCGGATGAAAGTGCGCCTTGCGATTTTATGCCTTCGGCAAGTTTGAACATTAATTTGGATACTTTAATTGCTTTTTGAATCTTTATGCCTACAATTTTCTAAATCTTAAAATTTTATATTTTATATAAGTTTTTGTGATTTGTATAGTACGACAATCCTTGAAACTAAAAAGTTGCCAAAGTAAATCGACACGTATCACTTTGTTGCAGAGAAAAACAAATATAGTAGCCCCATACCATATAGTTTGACGTTATGTTCACGTAGTTTGAAGCTGTGAATGCAATGCACATTTTCGAATTGCGTCCCAACGATGTAAACAAATGCGAGTTAAAATAAAATTGTAAGGTTGGATTTAGAGTTAGGAGTAAATTCATGTAGAACTAGATTTATATTTATAAGGCAATCATGGATTAATTAAGAGCCAACGAGCGTATTAAACCGGAAATCTAGTAGAGTTTTGGGTAATTGTACAATTCCTGCCCAGATCAAAATATGATTGATGTCAAAACATCCAGAAGTTAGAACATCCTAAAAATGCACTAGGCTAGATCTACATCTACCGTAAATAAGATGAAAATGACTAATAAAAGAGAAACTAAAAATGATCAAAAATACCTTCTTGATGCAGAATAACTAGTCCAAGGTCAACATTGAATCTCATTTGGTCGAATTTTAGGCGTTTTGTTAGGACAATGCATTACGTTTTCTAACCGTGTGTACGTGTACGTACGAACGAATGCGCGCACGATCGAATGATTATGCGCGCACGGTGGCCGAAGGGGATCGCGATACCCGGCCATACGTGTACACCACAGAACTGTGATGTGCACGTCGGTTCGAAAAAGGATCGCATTGTCCTAAAAACGCCTAAAATTCAACCAAATGAGCTTCAATGTTGACCTTGCATGGACTAGTTATTCTGCATCAAGAAGGTATTTTTGATCATTTTTAGTTTCTCTTTTAGTCATTTTAATCTTATTTAGAGCATTTTTATGATGTTCTGGAAGTTTTGACTAATCTGGGCAGAAATTGTAGAATTACCGAGTTTTGTATCGATTATTTATTTAATATTTTTAAAGGCCAATTATTCGCCCTAGACATCTAGGCCAAGATTTAGAATTTTTCAGCAGTTTTACAATAAATCAAAGGGTAAAACAAACAAAAGATCACGCCGTAACGTTCATCGGTTGCTTCGAAAGAGATTTTTTTATGTCAGATATTTTGAATTGAAATTATTAAATTTGCAGCACGAAATCCAGCTATAGCAGCTAACCTGGAAGATGGGTGAGCTGTACTACTGAGCATGTGCAGTAGAAGCAGACGACATCTCCATGGTAGTTAAACCTTGACTTAATTAGACTAGACTTAAACCCGGGTTTAACTAAACCTGGCTTTCAGAAACTGAAATGATACTTAGACCTGAAGTCTGACTTAGTTAAACCCGGGTTTAAAGTTAAACCTGGGTTTAACTAAACCTGACTTCAGAATACGGGCCAAAGAGTCTTAAACTATACTAAAGTCAATCATGACTGATACTGTTAGTCTTACTCTTACTTAGTGATAGTGATAAGTTTAACCAGTTTACCGAGTCAGTGAGTGATACGGTTACGACATATTATGTACATATTATTCATTATCAATGATATCAAAATATCATAAAATCGTATTTTACTTACAAATTTAATAAACATCAACTCTAAAAATGAGGATTTCTGGAACCTTGTCAAATGTCACTTCTTCATGTTTTTTTCGTAATGCCTATTGGACGGAAATGAAAATTCAATTTGAAGAACATTCATACACTGATTCATGATTTAAAAGTACTGTTTTTTACCTGATCGTGTCAATTTTGTTATAGGTCTATCTATTTTGGAGTTTTTTTTTCTAAAAACAAAGACTTATTAAAATCTAGGCCTATAGACCTATAGATCTACACTTTCTCACGGGATTCACGGCAACCATCGGTACGGTACTACATACTGCACTGCCTACAGTACTGGGTAGATCACCTCCCCGGGTAGACTATGCAATTGTATTGTGCAGCAGTTTGCCGTGAATCCCGTGAGAAAGTGTATAGGGGTCTATTATAAGTCTTCGTTTTTAGGAAGAATACTCCCAAAAAAAAAAATAAATAAAAAATAAGAAAATTGACACAAAAGGGGTAAGAAACATAACGACTTTTAAATCATGACCATTATTTGAACAATTGATGAAGATTTAGTTGATTTTGGGGTATGTTTTAGTAGGGCCTCTCCACGCCAGAGTTACAGTACGGGTCAAAAAATGGATACGAAAGTACACTAGCGCCGAATTATGAAATGCAGTAAAATTTGCCTATCTTTATTAAGTCAATATCTTCATTATTTCTCACCCAATGACCCAATTTCAAGTAAATATCATCCCTAGGTAGTTTTTAGTTCCTGTATCCATGGATTTCACATCCAACGACATTTAACGTAGATTCTAAGTTTAAATACTCAGTAGGCCCTACGCCTAACACGGCCAACGGTCATCTCAGAGTGACTCAGAATCATGCACTCACCTTCAATTTATCGTCGCTGTATCTGGCTGGTTTCTTGCTTGCTCGAGATCGGATCACGGGAATATCACTACTGCAGACATTAATCACTTACAACTTAGGGAAAACTAGACCTATATCTCAAATTTTCAATGACTTTCGGATGAGGAGGTGCCATAGCTCAGTTGGTAGAGCAGTGGTCTCGTAATCCGGTGACCCGGGTTCGAAACCAAGTCGATGCGCTAGTGCCCTTTGGTAAGGCATTAATCCTCACTACCAGGTCCCTCGGAGAGGACCTTAAGCCGTCGTCCGTCTGGTTGCTTACTTACAAGCATTTATGCTTTCTTAGCAGTCAGGTAAAAAATAACCATCAATTTAATGAGAATATCGTAACTTGTTAAATCAACGTACGAACTTCCCGCTATTGTAGCTAGCTTATTTGAAATTCGTTGACTATACTGCGCATGCGTTGTTCATCAAGACTTAAACAAAACCACAGATAATTATTTATTTATTATATTTTTGGAATTAAATTCCTTTTTTTTTAATTTCATAATGATTTTCTTTTTTTTTATAACATAATGAGCGACACAATTTTTTTTTAAGTGCAATTAATTAAATGATTAATCTGTAGATTTTTAAAGATGAGAACGTTCAACGTATACGTACGTACGAGTGTGCGCGCGCATGCAGTTGCAAAATACAAGCTCGATCACACCTCTGATATTTCAACCAAAAAGGCGTTATATCCGCCTAGATTCGTCTGTACCATTCGCGTCTCGAAATACATCATTTTCTGGCGATTTCATCATGGATGAAAGACTTAAATGAGCTTGCTGATATATCAAATATACCCAGGAAAATGAAGCCAGAATGGAAGAAATCCAAAGCAAAAGAGCGGAGAAACAGTGCAGTGGTGAAGGTGAGTTTGCTTTTTGTGCTCGAGTCAGTCCCGTGTGTGTAATTTGATGTTGGGACTATGATTTTATTTTTGTTTCATCTGATTTCACTTTTGTTTCATCATGCAATCGTACAATGTATTGAAAATGGGCAGTATTGTATCATGTCAAGATAAAAAACAACTGTATTTCTAAGAATATTTTGTATTGTTTTGGAATCAATAAAAAATAACTATTGCAAGAGAAAAAACTTGATTTGATAATGATTAATCTTATTAATATTATAGACCTAGACTAATATTATTAATAATATTAATAAGACGTACGATGTGACTAAGAAAAGTAAGAGATAAGATAGATGTTGGGGACAATGAAATTATCTAAAATAATCATTCATTAGTCTTAGAATCAATAATGGTCAGGGGCACCCTTTGAAATCATAAATGGAGTTAGTCTAGTCTATATGGAGTCTTTTATTGACACATTTTCCTAGTGACAATAGACCCTCTACCTAGGCTCTAGTCTAGTCAAAAATATAATTTCTATTTGGCGTGGTCATTGTGACAGTGCTACTGCTGGTTAAGTAAACATAATACTGCCTAGCCATATTGCATTTGGTCTCTATCACCTGAGCTGTTAGCTAGCTATTACAACTTAAATTTGGCATGGTTTTGAAATAGTGTTTTGCTAGATTTATAGTTATGAAAAAGCAATAATAATGATTGATAACTCTGTCAAAAAAAACCTGGAAAGAATTCCTTTCAAAATTCCTTCTTTCATTTGTTGGTATGTCCCGCTACAGCTACAATAGTTGGATAGGCATACATCATCTAACGTGTGTACTCTGTTTTAACTACACAATCGCTATAGAACGTGACATGACATGGAACACCTGGGTCAGAATCCTCTTTGATTTTCAATCAATCCAAAAGTAAATTCACTCTAACTCTAAGATATTGCTTTTGCTGTATTTTGCTGATTTTAATTTTTACTTTTCATCCAAATTCAGGTTAACGGCCAGCCATTGTATGCCTTCATCCATCACATAGCTTTCGAAAAGCAGCAATCCTTGACGAGGGGACATTGACGACATCTTCCATGCGTTCTATGAGGATTCCAATAAGGAGCGACAAGATGCATTCATAGCAGCTAGCGTACAAAACAGACGGATGTTAAAAACTCTTGCTCGCACGCAGTAGCCATCAACATTGAAGAGAAAATCCTGCAGCTACTGCTATGCATGGACCACGCACCTACCTTGAAACTGTCAAGGAGTTTTATGCAGCAATCTGCATATCGGATGCAATGGATGTGTACATACATGTATATGTAGCTTAGTTCTTTGTCACTGCACTCAATGTCATGTGTTCTTGCGATTGGGGCCCCTGCGATTGCGGCCCCAGCAATCAAGTACGACTATACTCTACAAAGAGGACTGTACTCAATGGAAGAAGAAGAAGAAGGATATGTTAATAGACCAGCTATATGTATATATATCTCTATACTTTCAACTCTTCCTAAATCGGATTTGCATAAGTCGAATAATCGCCTAAGTCGAAGGTGCTGTACTAGTCCTTTCTCTTTATTTTCTATTGTTTTGACCTTGCATTAGGAGAAAAAAATTCTTGGTCGAAGCAATTTCTTCAGTCCCAACAGATTTGACTTAGGCAGAGTTAACTATATATATTTGTTTTGTGCAGACCTTGTAAGTTGTAACAAAAGTTGTTTTCAACATCCATTGAAATATGTCCATGCTTCCTAATGCTTGTCCATTGTCGAGCTTTGTGTATCAGTAATAACTAAGTAGTGTTGTCAAATCAATTATTATGCAGTTTTCTGTTTCTAAAATTAGTTTCACTGGTCCAACGCTGTCTCAAGGGCTGGTGCCGAGTACTCTCGACAGTCACTGTTATGAATTTGTTAAGTAACTTTATTTCAAATTGCTGGCAGCATAGTGAAGGCTCGTCAATAGTTCTGCTACTGTAATTCTGTTGAGTGTAGACACTGCAACCTCTTCTACCTTAGTACCTTACCATCACTTTTTGGCAGACTGCCCTTCTGTCTTTACACATTTGAGAAATAAATGTTTTCAACCTGCATGTTACAAAAATGAGAATAATATAACAAGAGTTTTCTATTACCTTTTAGCCTGGTGAAAGGAAAGTTATGTGATTTTCATATGTTTTTCCATGTTAGTGATGTCACATAATGATTCAATTGTTGTATATACTCAAATTTTTAGTAAACATTGTGAATTGGTGATTGCATAATGTACATTCATTGATATTTTAACAATTCATATAATCATGTGAAAGGATGACTAGGGCTGGCGGTAGGTGCTATGTTTAGGGTTCATTCAACTCTTTGGCTAAATCAGGATTCTCACCCCATAATCATATAATGGCTATAAAATAGTTAACTAAAGGTACCGTATTTGATAGTTGCTTATATTATAATGGCCATGGAATTTTTATTTAAAGGTTATTGTATCTCTATTCTAAGTTTTTGCTCATTTTAATGTATAACGATGCCTTGGCATATAGTACTGTGCTACCACTGCTGTGCAGTGTTTACTTTATAGTGTACTGATAGACCAATGAATAAATAAAAGGTAACAGTTAACAAATAATTGAAAAGAATACCTATTTTCATTAATTTTGGAAATGGCTGCTGGTCCTGAAAAAAAGCACCCGGTTCTCTCAAAATGTAAGGACATGGAGCCGCTTTTTCAGATATTCGGCTCACAGTCTGCATTGACTTATGGAAAGGCTTGGACATTTGTAACAAATATGTTCTTCTCGACCACCTGCATTTACTTTTGGTTATTTTTCCCATTTCTCAAAGAAAGTCTTACTGGAGCCAGTTATAATAGAAAGGGAGTAAAACACTCAATGGTTGAAAAACCAAAGTAAAAAAACAGAAAACATAATTTGATTAGTCCAAAAGAAGAGCTCAAAATAGCAGGAATATAATGCTAAACTTTTAAAGACAAAAAAATATTATAAAACAGGTACACACATGTTAATTGCAAAAAATAGCAGGAAAATAATGATAAGTTTTTAAAGATGAAAAAATAGTATAAAATAAAGTGCAATAAATGGGAAAATAGTGATAAACATTTAAAGACGAAAAAATAGTATACAAATAGGTTAACTTAATGTTATGTAAAGTGCAAGCAGGAAAATAGTGAAATATAAGTATAAAATTATGTTAAGTGCAAAAAATAGCAGGAAAATAGTGAACAACTTTTAACGACGAAAAAATGATATAAAATAGTTTAACTTTATGTTATGTTAAGTGCAAAAAATAGCAGGAAAATAGTGAAAAACTTTCAAAGACTAAAAAATAGTATAAAAATAGGTTAACTTTATGTTATGTTAAGTGCAAAAAATAGCAGGAAAATAGTGAAAAACTTTCAAAGACTAAAAAATAGTATAAAAATAGGTTAACTTTATGTTATGTTAAGTGCAAAAAATAGCTGGAAAATAGTGAAAACATTATAAAAAAGGGAAAAATAGTTTTAAAATAGTGCAGAAAATAGAAATAGCTAAAAAATAGTTTATTTTTTCACTATTTTTATGAAAATAGTCAAAAATAGCCACCTTGTTGGGGAAAATGGAAAAAATATAAGAAAAATAGTGTAGTTTTTAGACTATTTTTTTAAAAAATAGCCAAAAAATAGATCAAGAAATCAAGAAATAGCAAAAAAATATATGAAAAATAGTGAAAAAATATATTTTTCTACTGGTCAAAATGACTGGGGTCATACTCCGTCATTTACATGGTGATAGCAGAAGTAAATTAACCCTTGCGATTAAAATGATGTATCACGAATTGTTTTTGTCTGGAATATCACATGGATATCATTCATCCGTAGTATATGTCTTTCAATTACGGAAGGCATCTCATCAAAACGAGGCTATGAAAGTGATTGCAGGTGTCTGAAACTTCTTCATTTGCATTGGTTGCTCTGTCTGGAATACTACACCGTACCAAATATCATTCCTTATCCATCTCTCCATTAATGCAGGCATATTATGGACACTGAACATACAGGATGCCATCTAACATCATCGCCCAACTAAACTATCTACATAAATTACATTTATAGTATGTTTTAAGTACTGTCATTGTCAACTATTATATCAATAAACATCAACAGCAACACAACAATTTTAGACATTTGTGTCCAAATAGAACATTGAATAATACCTATAACTCTTTGTATGTTTTGGGTGACAAATGCACCCCACGAGTTTGTGGTTTATAGCATAAAATAAGTGACTCAATCATTTTACTTTTGAGGAATATAATCTCTGTTTAAAAGATTATATCTATAATTGAACACCAGGGCTTCTACTATGATACACTCATACTCTTTTCCCTTGGCACACAAAAACGTAGACATACCTTCCTCAGTGTAGGAGTGTCTTTGATATCAATTAGATCATCCGCTGCCTTGCCGGCGGCAAGGATGTGCAGGGCACTGTAATCACCAGCACAATGAGTTTGAAGATTGATATCAGCACCCTGTGACACTAGAAACTCTATGCTGTGGGAACTTCCTCCGCCAACAGCCATGTGTAGTGCTGTCATTCCTTGCACGTTCTTAGCGTTTACATCCAACCCATGATCCTTCCATGAGCACAAAATATACAACTTTCATTATTTGGTCATTGTAATAGATAAATCAGTTTCATTCTTATTCAAATAAGAACATGATCTACCTTAATGGGGTATCATGTAATATCTGAGTTAACTAAGAAATGGAAGACTGTTCGACATGCTTCACCCATTGCCTACAGGAGCTGTGAGGCCCCTGCGTTAAGCCCATGGGAATTAGACAATTTAGTAGTCATCAGGTTAAAACAATATAATGTGTCTCGTGTATTGATAGCCTACATGTACATGTACAAACTTGTAGTAGACAAATACAGTCGACTTTCAGGTACATATGTAGCTTTACACATTCACCATATCATAACAAATACAGGGTTCTAGGACAATTATCCCCTGGGCACTTACCCCCGGCCAATTACCAGCGGGCCAGTCACCCCCACCCCCGGAAAAATACCCCCCGGAAAATTCATCATCCCCCGGAAAATTATCCCTAGGACAATTATCCCCCAAGGACATTTACCCCCCGGAAAAAATCTGTTATCAAAACCATTGTCCTCGGGGTGGTTGTCCTGGGGAGGGGGTAATTGTCCTAGTTTTTGTTCAGGTGTGGGGGTAATTGCCTGGGGGTAATTGTTCACGGGGGTAATTTTCGGGGTAATTCTCCAGGGGTAATTGTACTAATAATCAAATACAGATATTCAACTGTCATATATCTAATCCAATCCAATACATTTGTAAAATCAGAAGTACATGAACATAGAAAATTAAAACGAGCTACATGCAGAAGGGGGTATGTTTTTTCTAAGACGATAACATTTGCTGTTATGTTTCATACTTGTCTGGTAGCCTATTAAAAGGAAAAGGTACGTACAGTCATAACTGAAATGCAACCGCATAATTGTAGAGAGGATACAAAGAAAGCAACAGAAGTGTTAAATTCAACTTTACCACCAACAATTGTGTCTTTTTCAATCCACATGTGTCTTTATGTGCCTTAACATTTTGCTAGGGCACTTGAGAGTCCAAGTAAATTACCTTTACAGACATAACAGCCTTCATGACTCCTACGTGGTTAAGGAGTGCACTGAGATGCAATATGGTGTGACCGTCATCCGTTACAACAGCAATAGATCGAGGGCCTCTCTGTGCAATTAACTCAGCATGTCTAAAATGTTTGTTTTTTAATGAAAATTTCTAAGATCAGACAGGAAATTTCATAATTATGAATTCAAGTTGATGGTTGTAATTTTTTTTTTAACGATTCTTGTTAAACATGAACAAGAGTGACCACACCCTTCCCCATGCCCCAAGCTAACCAAAGGTATGGAAAACATATTTTCATGGGTAACAACAAACCGTCTAGTTCTTAATGCGGATAAGACAAATGTGATGCTTATTGGATCACGATCAGTTCTTAACGGAGTAAATGATTTTTCTGTCAAACTAAACGGCAGCTGTTTGAAAAGAGTAAAAGTGGCAAAATGCCTGGGTGTCATGATTGACGAGGAGTTACGTTGGACGGAGCATGTGGAAAAAGTTATTAAAACTGCTCAAAGAAATATAAGTGTAATTAAGCGAGCCAAAAGTTATGTTCCAACAAGATCTCTAAAACTTCTTTTTTTTTTCTTCTTTATTGTTCCTCGGTGTGGTCTGAGCGATTTCAAAGACAAACGATTAAATTACAAAAGGTTCAAAAACGAGCTGCACGTGTAGTGCTGGGAGAAGGATTTGAAGTATCTTCAAATGATATGTTTAGTCGCTTAGGATGGATGCCTATTCAGACACGTTTCCAGTTTGGACGTGCAGTGATGATGTATAAATCAATGCATGACATGGCACCAACATACTTAAAACAAGATTTACATCATGTTAGTTCACTACATGATCACAACACAAGACATGCTGTAAGGGATGCATTGTGTGTACCAAAATTTAGGACGGACACTTATAAAAATAGTCCTCTAATTTCTGGAATTAGAGTATGGAACCAACTTAAAAGTTCTGTCAAAATGTCACCTACTTTGAACAGTTTTAAACACGCTCTAAAAGCCCTGTTATCTGTAAAAGACGTGTAAGTGAATTTTTGGGGGTTTCGTGCGAAGCTAACCATTTCTTTCCTATTTGCAAAATTATGAAATTTGGTTGACATGGTTATCGTTATATCATGTATTCATAAATGTAATGTATCCATTTTCAGCTATCTTGTTCAAAACCTAATTGTATTAGTTAAAGAGCAATTGAATGTAAATATGTATATAACAATTTTGGTATCCCGTGCGTTAAGCTATATCAGATTATTACATGAACGTTTGTAAATTTTTTATTTAATTTGAAAATTCCATTCACCTATTTCTTGTAAATGATCAAGGATGATTCTTGAAAGATCAGTTATTTCATGGGGATACCAATTAATGTGTATTTTACCTGTATATGTGCTTGTGTATTTATCTATTTTGTTTTTGATGCTGTTATTTGTTTTATTATTACCAAACAGGGCCTCATGGAAGACCACCAAATTGGTGATATGTGCCACCCTGTATAAATATCAGAAATAAATAAATAAATAAAGTCAAGATAACTAGTCAAGATAACTAGTGAAATGGATTTTTCTCCGCTCAGAGAGAGTACAATGCCTATTATACAACACATGCTTTGGCAACAATCATTAAGCAGTACATTTAAAACAATAACTGAATGTCTACATGTACCTTGAGCACCAGGCCTGAAAGACCTAATATACTTCATCTTAACCCTAAACGTACGTAACCTAAACGTAACCTAAAATAGAATCATAAACCGTTCTCTTTGACATAGTAAAGACCAGGACAAATGTCCCCAGAGCTTAGCAAGCTCAGGACAAATCAAAACCTTACTTTTGGCCAAATGTCAACTCTGTCTCAATCAAGAAGCTGCAAATATCCCTGCCTATGCTTGACTGAAACAATGGAATTGATGCTTCACACAGAACAAGCATAAACGATACATACCAATGGTGTCATATCATATTCAGAGGTGAAACCCTTGATCATTAGCAGAATTAAAAAAAAAGAATTTATTTTTCATACATTAAATAACTTTCTCCAGTCATATGACCCATCTAAAAGTACTTAAAAAAAAATAGGTACAAACGTATTTATATGCTTGCAAACATTGTGAAAATATGACCCTATTTTCATGAAATTACTTGCTATTTCCAAAAACATACTCCTTTTTCCAACATTCTTACACCGCTGAAAATCACCCCTTTTTTGCATGAAATTTCTAATGGTCATGCGTACAAAATTCAAATACAAATTAAAAAAAATAAAAAATCCAAATTCAAGATCAATATGAAGTGATACGACCAGGGGGGTACTTACTCTGGTTTGTTCATGACAGCTGCAACCTGTAGAGCAGTATACCCCACCATGTTAGTCAGAGTCACATCAAGGTCTGGAACTTTCACCAATAGTTCAATGACACCTACCCCGCTCTGGTGCATAGTGTCATGAAGGGGAGTATCTTTTGCTGTATCCTTATATCAAATTAATTGAAATTATGTAACATTAATGTCACATTTCCATTTTTCTATGTTCGTAATTGATTGCCTTGTACGATAGAGATTCCAATCAACTGTAATATCATGTGTAGTAAACACTTTCAGTTACCTATCGCCAAAGTGAATGAATTCATTGACGTAATAGAACTGCAATTTATTTCATGATCAGGATGCTACTCCCATACAATTATCCCCCTCCCTTTATCAACTACTTAATTCAGCCACTTTCTTTGAGTTTTGGAACATCTACTTGTTTAACCAGTCTTGTAACTTAGATTAAATCTTTTCTTTCACTGTACTTATCTAATCTTATAATGTATCTCTATATGCATCTAAAATATATTTCACCCGCATGTACAGTTTTAAGCTCTTTTTCTTCGTACTTTATATTAAACTAGGAACCTTTATATCTTTTAAGTTTGAAAATCACAATCTCCACCAATCCTCGTGGGCTACTCCGCCATTGTTTCAATAAACATGGTAATTATCAATTCTCAAATTTCTGTTGTCCTCAAAACAAATGTCAATTTATATTAACAATCGAACTTTTAAATCCTATGTAAATATTCTTTATACTTGTTCATTTTCAATATGTTTGAATGTGTTGTCAATGTACTTTTTACTCTGTAAATCGAACAACTTTAGCTCTTAGCTGCATGTTCGATTTTTTAAATAAATCTTAATAAAACAAACCAATAAACAAATACTATTCCAGAGGACAATGATTCCCATGACAATTATGCTCTCAACAACTACTTTTCTGGGATAATCCACCAATCCACCCCAACCAACCAATTACCTCAAAGACAAATAAGAACCCCAGTGCAACTGAAAAATAAAACATTTTTTCAGTCAATTGCTAACTATACTTTCAGATACGAAAGATCCAACCCTCCCCTGGGGCCAATTTGCTTCTTTTAAAAGGAATTCAAATATTTTTGTCTCAATTTCTGAAATAAGTATACGTTTAATTTGCATTACCCTATTATTGTAATATTTCAATCATGATACGTTGTTGATATTTCGTATGGAGAATTATATACATGCATGGTTGCGGTCATCCAGTTAACAAAGTCTGTATGGACTATAACTCTCATTAATCCACACAATACCTTTAACTTGAAATCCCAGTACACTGATAGCCATGGGACCGACAGCCCATGACACCAATGGCCCACACGGAACGACAGCCCACAGACAGATACATTGGTGTAGTATCAATTTGGTCAACCCCCCAAAAAAGTTGTGGACTGTCAGTCTCAAGGGCCTTAAGAAACCTTTTAGAAGGTTCACTAGAATTGACATTATCAATCTTGTGGGCTGTTGATCTCATGGGCTGTTGGTCGCATGTGCTCACCGTTTTGTCCGTTGTCTATCTCGTAGGCTACATCCCCCTATGTTAGGTCACTCTTACATCTAAAATAATAATGGACTAGTTCATACATACCTGTACATTAATGTCACATCCATGATTAATCAAGATCCTTGCACAGTCAACAAACTTTCCAAAAGCTGCTTGATGGATTGCTCTCTGTCCGTTATTATTCCCTCTGTTTATATCCGCTCCTTTACCAATCAAATACTTTGTGATAGCTGGTTCATCACTGTGGTAGGTTTAAGAATAAAACACGAATTTGCCTTTGTGTACACCATTTACTGGACATTCCACATATACTAAAAATATAAATTACTGGAAGTTTGCCTCTAAATTCAGATATGAACATCACTGGTAGAGAGCCTATATCATTTGTCATAATATGTGTTACAACTCTGCACAATTATACAAAATTGTTATGCTATGTATCATTGGGGTCTTAAACATGCTATTAGCAATTTGTCTAAAGCATAAGCTTTAAATATTCTTGTAAAAAAATATTATTTAACAAAGCATTACATAATGATAATCTGTGTCTACAAAGCCAATTTTATACATACAACGGGTTCCATAATAATAGTAATAATAATAAGAAGAAGAAGAATGACAAGAAGGGAAAAATATATCGTGCTCAATATTAATGTTCTTGGTGCTGTATTATTAATACTCTGGCATTAGCTGAGTTCCCCTGAAAATGCACTCTAGAATTCAAGGAAAAGCTTCCTACCTACCGGGTACAATTTTACATCACATGAGTTGAGAGTAGAAAACGTAGATTAATATCTTGCATCAGGACATCAGTGTGCTGCGGCAGGACTCGAACTATGTGATCCACTAGACGTACCCACTATAGACCATGACAACTCTACAGGGGTTTGGCTGTACACTGTATATTACATCATACATGTATCTTTCAAAATTGTAAGACACATGCTCCAATCTCTCTGCAGTAACTTCCTACACTAACTGAATTCCTAACTTCAACCCTGGAAGAAACACCATACCTAACCCTTGCCCTAACCTAAGCCTTACCTAAAACCCAAACACAACCCTAACCCTAATGTCTCGTTATAAATATATGACTCAGCAAAACTGCAGTGTTTTTTTACGATGACGTGAAGTGTGATACGCATCACATTATTGTGTCTTACATGTATAACAGGACCTTTGTTTCCCACATTTTTCATTCATCTACATGTAAACAAATCTTCAGCGGTTTTTTTTTTGCGGCGAGCCTTATCCCTTTATTAACCCTTTACTTTTGACAAGAAATTGCCAGAGCAATTGTCACCAAAGCGATTGTTGCTGGAGCAAATGTCAGATCAATGCCTGTCATATGACCTACCCTGCGACAGAGTACAGAAGTGGAGTGTTCCCATCATCATTACTGATATCTATCTCAGCCCCTGACTCAAAAAGTGCCTGGACTACTTCAAGATGACCATGAGCAGCTGCGCTGTGTAGGGCAGTCTCCCCACCAATTTTTGCATTTGCCTGTAATATAATAATCATGATACTACCGAGTTATTTACCTAAGGTAGCATCATTAAGATCTATATGACTCTTCCCGAGGGCCCTGCAATTATTACTACCCAAGCATTACCCATTTAATTCACTTGGCTTGAGAGGGACAAATTTGGGCAAAAAAACATGTCCAAGGATGCAAACATTGAGCAAGGATTAAACTGGGACCTTTCATATATGTATGATAGTCATGGGTCTTCAACAATATTTGCCTTTGAAGGATTTGATGTGCAAAAAATTATATTCCCTATCAATGAAGCAGCTTAGAACTATGTATACCAGTTGCTATAATGAAACTTCTACTGGGAACTACAATGTACATGTAGAAGTTGAACTTCTTATTGAAAGACATTTTGGAAAAACAAGAAACTTTCAAGTGCATGCAACTGTCATATCTCGTGAGTGGGTAAGATTCACAAAAGTTTAATGCCTTAAAAATGTATGGATTTACAGTTTTGAAGTAAAATGGGATCACCTTTTCTGGTGATATTGATAGAATCTGCACGACGCGTTCAACGTTGCCTCTCCTAGCGGCCTTGATCAGTTGAGATTCTTCGTCTCCTTCGCCTGAATCACTATCGAATAAGCTGCCAGTTTCTGTCTTGAATAGTGATAGGAAGTTTTTGTTGATTTCAGTTTGTCTACTTCCATCTGGATCAGTGATAGAAGATACCAATAATAACAATAGTAACATTTGTATGGTTCTTAATAATACGTTGGTAAGCACTTTACATTATACCTATTATTAAATACCAGAGTCATTGGAATCAGTTGCTAACCCCATTACAGTGCACACACTCTGCTCCCTGGGGAGTATTCCGGCCAGGCACCATTTTGCAAGGGCACACATACCAATCCAACCACATTGACTTTCACATCCTACCGGGTACCCATTTAACACCAGGATGGAGAGTGGAAAATGTAGAATAATATATTGCCAAAGGACATTGGTGTCGCGGCAGGACTCGAACCGTGAACCATGTGGTCCACACTCCCATGACGTATTAAAGGTACTATGTCCCATTTGCAGGCCCAAAAAATGAAAAGGTTAAATTCCAACGGCATTTGAAAGAATACTAATTTAGAACTTCTCTCGAAACGGAAGGGCTTGAAAAATGTCTTTTTGTGGGAAAATAATGACCGTTAGTGATAGCATTCATTTTAGTAACTAGTCTGATTTTCAGACCCTTTTACCGAATGGTCGTACGTTTTGTGCTGCACAAAGATTCAATCAGTTTAATGTTGGCCATTACCAGTGGCGGATCTACGGGGGAGAGGGAGGGGGGTTAGGTGGTTTAACCCCCCTTGGGCTGCCAAGTGAAAATGTGATGTGCATAGAAAAATGCCATCATGTGTCCAGACCCACACGGTATCCGCATGGTCATTAGGTCAACCCCTCTAACTTAACCAAACACATAATAACTCTGGATATAACTGTCTATTAAAGTGTTACTTGAATTAAAAAGACGTTATCATGCACTGCCTTTTATGGTCTCCATTGTGTTAGTAGATGCCAGAAAAACATCACTTACGGGGGTTCAAAATAGCAACAACAAAAAATCGCCTCGCCGCTACGCGGCTCGTGGATGATACTCCGCATCGTCATTGGGTCCTCTGGATATAACTGTGTATTAAACGGTTACTTGATTTTAAAAGACGTTATCATGCACTGCTTTTTATGGTCTCCATTGTGTTAGTAGATGCCACGAAAACATCACTTACGGGGGTTCAAAATAGCCACACACATAATCGCATCGGCGCTTTGTGGCTCGTGGACGATGCTCTGCATTGTCATTGGGTCAACCCCCCCCCCCCCCTTAGCAAAAAGCTAGATCCGCCCCTGATTACAAGAAGTGGGTTATTGATGTAGACAAATGATCATGTACCCTCAACAGCTCATTTTATGTATTTTATTACCAAAGAAATAAAGAAGTGAGTCAGTCACTCAAAAGTGTCTGACAGTGAAGTCTAGAAAGTAAACGGGTTTCCTTGCATAATTTGAAAACTAGGACACTGCTAACGTTTAAATTTCACAGATAGGACATACGTGACATATTCATAATTCCTTCAAAGTTCTACAGAATTTGATGTTGGCTGCAAAAGGGACATAGTATCTTTATAGTAGACCATGACATCTCTACAATGGGCATTAGTTTATCCAGGACCCTTTTTCATTAAACCTGTTATCAGCAACAAGTGTCAAAATTTAATGAAAGATTTGCTCACAGCCAATCAAACGCAATAGTTTCAGAAGTTCATAACAATTATTGTAACTCGTCATTGATAAAAGGTTTTATGAAACAGGGTCCAATTAAGGTTCTTGCCAGAGGATAACAGCCTTGGTGCTAATATCAAACATGGGGGAGTACAGCAAACCACTATGGGCAAATTGTCTCTGACAAGGGTAGCAGTAAGGCTATTAAATATGCCAATGCATACTTTCAACCTGTCAAATTGTTCTGGTCTTCTTAAATCATTGATATTCCAACCCACCTAGCTTGAGGCCTATAGATTTAGCAACCTGCTTGTCATCATCTGATGAGTTCTTTGTGACGGGGGTCAAGGAGCAAGGATGCCATGTCCACATTTTCTCCAAACCAATCAATCGTACCCGGATGTTGTACCGTGAATCGACGCTCATCACCGTTCCTTCCATTCCTAGACACTGAAAATAGAAATGAAGGAATTGTTGATAATCATTTATTTTGCCTGTAGTGAAAAATCTTTAAAAGGAAAACTCTTACATCAAAATCCCAAGACTACATCCTCTCCAAACCAATCAATCGCATCTGGCTTTTGTAACGTTCTTCACTGTCCCTTCCATTCCTAGACACTAAAATAGAAACGGAGTATCGAGACCGAAACAGAGATGATGTAATGTTTAATATATAAACAGATAATATTAGACAGTATCCAATTTGATAATTAAGCACATGGGTGCAATATTTTATTAAATTTTTTGAGAAAGGCTACAGGATTATTTAATACAAACTTTTGCCACCTGTCTTCCAAGAAAATCAAAGTTGAATATAATAATCATTTATAATGCATGTTTCAAAAACTTAAAGAACACTTTTAAACATACTCAAATTAAAAGGAAGTATTATACTGGTCCAACTTTTTGTATTATGTATTCTATTGTTCCTGATCCGTAGTGATACAGGATTCCATATAAAAGGTAATTCTTGGTCCCAAAGAGTTTCCTAGAAAGCCCACAAATCGACATTCAGAAATATGGCTAGACCTTTCTATGTCATAATCACCAGTGGCTCCCCATGTAGTCACCATACTTTCTCATGAAAGGCCACTAGACCTTATGTCTCCCAAGATAAAAACAAAATTTGAATTTCATGCCAAACAACTATTTTTATTTTTGCCTAAAATTAATGATTAGCTTTGATTGATTACAACCATGATCTATTCAGATTTTAGATGTCATGCGACATACTGACTGGTCCTTGTGAAAGATTTGTGATAGTTCATAATATTGTTACCAGCACAAGCATGTGCAAGTATCATGTAATTATATATGCAACTAGACTTGAATACATCACTTAGACGAATTAGGTGATACGTATCCTAATTTGCATAATGAAGAATGCATTTTCACGATTCCATCTTATCACGATATCCAGTCATGTGCTTTCTATAAATATCATGTTTTAGCTTCGGAGCATTAATCATTATGGATAATATGGAATATAGATGAAGCCAACATGACCTTTGATCCTCATTTACATGATGAAGAGAGCGTTTTCGTTTATAAGTGTCATTTTATAAAATGATCTTTGTATCTTGTTCTACAAGTTTAAATTAAATTTCAAGTGCATATTCTGTATGGTTAGTGAGATATTAAACAATGAAATGTTTGGCCTTAGACCCTCATTAAAATATTAAAAACAATATTTTCGTGATTTGACGTTTTTAAAATATGAAATGAGGTAAGATAAGGTTATTGAGATACAATTCACAATATATTTGACCTTTGACCCTATTAATTAACATAATTAACATAATTAAGGAGGCATTTAGGCAGTTTTGTTTTATTTTATGAAATATTTGTGTTGTCAATATCTTTTCACATCCGAAATATGAAGTCAGTAGCATCAGCCTTTATGGAATTAAAGACCAGAAACATATGTTACTGTTTACCCACATTTAAAAAAAGATTTGGACTTCTAACTTCAATAAATAAAATTAACAAGATCCCATCATCTGAAAAAAGTATTATGCCAGCACTTCTTGAAGCTCACAATCTCAAGTACAACACTGTGAAATCTGGGTGAAATTTCAGTCGAAATAACCGAGATATGGTCCAAAGGACATTGGCAAACATAAAATAAATTGAGTGAAATTGAAACCTCCGTTCATATAAAACGTGCATGTTCAAACTGAATTTTGATTTGGGCTCGTCGTCTTTGACCAGAAATTTTGTCATGATCAAGTCATCAAAACGCACTTCAGAGCATAACCGCAGCTATAACATATTAACATTTGGGAGAAATTTGAAAAAAGATAAACGAGATATGGTCAAAAGTACGTTGTCATTGATTACGATTAAAATTTAAATCTTTAACTTTAACGTGCTATGTGATGACGTCATAAAATCCGATTAGCCAAAAAGATGTATCAAATCATATTTCACACACATACTCTATCCGCATATCAAGAAAAATTGGGGGTACCCTTGCATTTAAAGAAGTTATGGCCCATTAAACAAATACATGTTTTTACCGTATTTTGCAAATCTGTTCGCGCGTGTGTTTTTATCTTTTCATGAGGTGCGAGTTTTCCATCATTTTGAGTAAAAAATGACTTAAATTGAAAGAAATTTTTTGAGGAGAGTATCAGGATTCCAAAATATGCCTCGAAACGGAATTTCTCATATCCGGTGGCGTTATGCACGCAAATACGCAGCGAACAGTCCCGTATTGTCTGAAACGTATAGAAAATTACTTGGTTTGGGGTTTCGAGCACTTTTGTTTAAAGCACGCGTACGCGCGCATTTGAAGGGCACGCGCATGCGCGTGGGCTAAAATTCTGACCCATGACCTAAGCATGATTGATGCCAAATTTGAATTGAAATTGATATTGCATGGCTGGGATACGACCATTAACGACATTTTATATAATGACTCATGATGACGTCATGATGCCCTGGGGCGTGTTTCATCAACTAAAATCGATTTCGATTTTAAAAATCGATTTTAAGGCCGAATCGATTTTAGCTTAAAACTGATAGTTGTGAGCTGTTTCATCAAATCGATTTTAAGCTAGAATAGATTTTTAGGGGTCTGTAATCAAGGCTAGTCAATTTGGGGTAAATCATAGAGATATATACTTACTAACACTAGAGGGCGTACTCACTCAAATTGCTGCGCCGACCTGGAGGCTTGGCTGGCAGCCATTACTAAGGAGGGCAGAACAACGGACGACCCTACAAGATACTGTGCACAACATATGGGGAAAATTAGGAGAAGCCAGGTTCGTGCGTTGCATTTGGTTGTTCGTACCGAAGAAAGAAAGGGAACTGCATATTCTTTCACAAGTAAGTTCTTCTTAATGTTATGTTGATTATTAATGGGATTTTAGAGCTAAAAATGTAGTTTATCAGTGACTGTACTCGGGTATTGTCTCATGACAAGCCACCGCAGCTAACGTCCCTGCAGCAGCGGAGCGCGCCAGTCCACGCCCGCCGGGCTGGCGCAGGCATATGCATGGGTTAAGGATCTGGGGACGGTGATGGGAAAATTCCGCTGCGCTGGAGTTGCCACTCCAAGAGTCTGAGATTCCAACTCGGAAATATTAACTCCATGAGCTTGATTCTATTAACGAAAAGTCTAGAAATCTAATTTCAACTAATTCAAGATAAAAATCAAATGTCTCTTTTATAGAAGTCTAGACTAGTCTATTTTAACTAAACTGTAAAGCCCGAAAGGCATGCAAAGCCAGGCTAGACAGAAATAACCGTCTGGTATGGGTCATTCTTTAATAAAACTGACATTTGTTGACATTCCCCATATGTATAGAGGCGGTCAGAGGGGCCAGATGCAACCTCAGCGGAACAACCGTCGATATCAGAGACTGAAGCTTTCGGTCTAAGCCAGGCTAACCTACCATATTTCACATCACAGGCATTATATCCAACGGCCAACTAGGCTAGCTTAAAATAGAAAGCCCACCGCACACTTCACTATTTCTATCCGATTTGCTTATGACTTGCTGACATCATTATGAAATACTGCTTCGCGATTGGCTGGAAGCTGCTTCCAGTTTCAGTCTTAAAAATCATATGAAATAGCATGAATAATAGACTAGAACAATTGTCATGTTATGAGAAAAAACTCATTGTTTACATTTGCTTTTATTGTAATGCAGGAATACACCCAAGAGACCTTGGGCCTACCATCTTTCCTGGACATCCTCTTTATAAACAGACCCATGGCTTGAAGAGACTCCCAGCAAAACCAAGCACGAAGCGACCGGAAGATTCAACAGGATTACCTCTTCTTCCGTACAGGCGTACACTGATGCTGATGTAGCCTATAATCTAGGCGGAGTGCCGAGCTTTTTTCTTTGCTGCTAGACTAACCCTAAGCAGAACGTCTGATACGGCGAGACTACGAACCGTGAGTCGCGAAGCGGCTCACCGCCTATAATCACTGGTCTAGCTAATCAATATTCATATATATTCAAAATGGCGGATCTATGAATCATTCAACAGCCCTACCAAATAAGGTACACCTATGTTACGTTCGACCAATCAGATATAAGAAACCGCAACGAAAAAGATTGCGCTCGTCCATTACTAAATAGGGGTAATAAAAAGGAAGAAGGGGAGATGAAACCAAAAAATCTTTAAAATGATCATTTTACTACTGTGAAATATCAAAAATTAAAAATTGTAGTTTTATGTGAACAATAAAACATATATCTTTGTATGGTAAAACAATTATCGTATCAAATTTACAATGACAAATTAGTGGTTCCCCTTGTTTTGGTAGTGCCAGTAGTGCCACTAGTGGTACCGGTAGTTTTACGGCGGTACTTTCGTTCTGCCAACGGCAACGACTCGAGTCATCATGATCATAGAATCCGTGGTCGCGTAGAAAATCACAGCACAAGGGGATTGCTTGGTATATTGCACTCTTTCCAAAACCAGTAGGTAATGCAACAAAAATATCCCTGCCGGCTTCAATAACGCTACGAATAGCGGATTCCTGCAGTTCTCTGAATTTTCCATTAGGAATGCCTAGTTTGTTGGCCGCATATGATAAACTTTCTCGCAGAAGATCGTCGTCGCATGAACTACCCGCCATCTTGGATGAAGAAAATGACGTAATGTCACGTGATTTATAATATGCATATAGACTCTTCTCCATACGTGTTTCTGATTGGTTGAGTTCATTTCGTATTCATGAGGTTTTTTCGTACGAAAAACTGCCACGGATTCATGGTCGATAATAGAAAAACAACGACTAAAGCTAGACCAGTGATTATAGGCGGTGAGCCGCTTCGCGACTCACGGTTCGTAGTCTCGCCGTATCAGACGTTCTGCTTAGGGTTAGTCTAGCAGCAAAGAAAAAAGCTCGGCACTCCGCCTAGATTATAGGCTAATGCTGATGCTGATGTACAACATCCGAAAGTGCTCCCGTGCCTCCAAAGAAACCCTATGACATTACAAAAGAACATGACTATTCGTTTTCTATTCGAATTGATCAGAAACTGAAGATAACCAGACAGCAACTGCAGGATGCCAAGAAACAGCTTAAAGTGGTGAAACGGAAAGAGGAGAGATGAAAAACCAGGACTCTCTTGCAGGAAGTCCACTAAAGCAAGCTCATTAGCCAAGGCCAGCTTGACCCACTTCAACACAACTTTGGAGAGAACGCATTTACAGAAAACCCCAATTTTGTCTTATTGCACACCTTATACACACCCATAGATCTTTTTTGTACATAGGTTTGAATTTTGGCCCAAAGTGGAAAACTTCTTTTGAAGAGATTTGATAACAGAACAATTATATGGAATAATGTCACTAGATGTAAACCCATAAGATTGTCCACTCTTTGGCTATCTAGTATCTACTGTGTAAATTTTAGGGGTAATCAGTTCCAAAATTATTATTATACCTGATGAATAATGATGGCAAAAGACCTTGTTACCATTAGGTTTCACTGAATAGTGTATTGCAGTATCCTGAGATGTAAGTCTCTTCAATTATAGTTCTTCATAGCAATACAGGTGACTTGGAATATATATGCTCAATTACTATTTCTGGTTTGCATACATGTATTACTCGATGAAATGTCTTTGTAATTAGTAAATTTGGGGCTAAAATCATAGATGTTGTTTTTGCAATGTCTGTCCTTTCAATTGTGATGTATTATAGCAGTATATATGTCCGATAAAATGTCAAAACTTAAATGCCTATTATGCTGTAGAATATTCAACACACTTGTGGTAATAAAAGGTTCATTTATTCATTTTTTCTTCAAATCAAATTATCATAAGTTAATTCTCTAAAAACTGGTTGATGAAGAAAATAAGAAATACACTGTATCAAGGAGAATATTATTTATGGAGAAAAAAGTGTGAATAAATAATTATTACATCAATGATCAGCTGTTTTTAAAGAATATTTATATATATTTCTAGTGAACTGCAAAGAATTGAATTATTCTTTCAGACATTAATTTTCTAGAGAATAGGTGAAAGACATAAGGTGTGAATTTGATATAAAATGAGTGATAGAAGAAGAAAAGAATGTTTGGAAGGATGGATGAATGAATGATTTGATGAGTAAATAACATATTAACATAATTTTCTTAAATAAATGTGTATAATTCTCTCCTTCCCCCTCTTCCTATCTTCAGTATCGTCCTATATCTGCATTTCCGTTATCTACCTATCCTTCTATATTCTATCTATCTATCCATCTATTTATGTGTCTAGCTATCTACGAATCTCTATCCTAAATCTATAAGTATCAATCTGTTTATAATAGCCATAAACATAAAATGAATATATTACCTTTAAAGCGTTTTAAATCAATAAACCCTGGCTCTTATGTTCCTGTCAGTCGGAGTTCCAATAACTGAGTTAGAAAGACATTGGCCCTTATGCGTAAAACTTTGTTTAATTCTGAGACTAAATTATTCATTTATTCAAAAATATTCCTTGACTAGTATAAAATAAAACACCATTTTCTTTGGATGAAATTACGAACTGATGTAGATTGACAAAGAGAAAGACATATTGAAGATATACTGCGATATAAATAGCTTTTTGTATCCCTTTACCTCACCATAACACCCGCAATTAATCTTGACCTACACCAGTCACCATGACTGAGGCATGAGTAGGGTTCATGCATTATGCAAAATACACAATTATAACGTTTCATACTCGAAAAACGATAAATCAACCCCAAAAATGAAGCTTCACATTGCATATCAGTAGCACAGTTTCGAATGGGACATCCGGGTATTTCTCGATGTTTTGCCCTTCTCAGTAATGGCGGACCGCCCTCCATGCGCGCGCAGAGCTTTGCACGGGCCCGTATGACGAGTCCGCACTCTAGCCTTATTAAGTATATATCTCTATGGGGTAAATCCACTACAAAATGGCATCGGTAAACTACTGCAAGAGAGGTCCTTGAAAAGTAAGTAAATTCCGTTTTTCTCTGAAAATATTAATTCTGTTGATAAAAACTCTGTTATTTTGGAAGAAGAAAAGTATTCCTCTCATTTTTATGCGAATACATTTTTATTTAACCGAACGATATTTAAGATATATCAGTTAATATCACTCCCCAACTGGGCTAAAAGTGGACGAATTGCACCGGTTAATTCATTTCAGTCCCATTCATATAAATTCATGCAGGTCCAACTAAAATTGTCTACCGATGATCGTTTGTTAGGACAGGTACAAATTCATTAATCTAATTTATTCTTGCAGTTCATAACAATATAGGTCCAACACGGCCTTAGGAATCATCATGTTGTATGGTTACCGATGGGTCTTGTGCTAAGTTATAGTTATACTACTTTACTAGCCTAGACTAGACTATATCTAGTATAGGTTATCATTTGGGCTTTTAGAAGTTAGAATCTAGCCTAGCCTAGATAGATGATTTAGTCATTCTACTTCTAGATAGCGGATAGTCTAGATCTAGACTATCCGCTATCTAGAAGTAGAATAACTAAATCTAGTACTATCTAGATCATAATGTAGGCCTAGTCTAGATTAGATTCTAATACTTCTAAGCCCAAATCTACAACTAGGGCTAGGGTCTAGATCTAGTAATTAGTATCTAGATCTAGATCTAGAATACTATTACTAGGACCTAGACTAATCTAGACCCTCTAGACTATCTAGTCTAGATCTAGCTCTAGTCTAGGCCTAGATCTACTTCGATTTCTGGCATTCTGCCGGCCTAGTCGCGCCGGTAGGAAGTAGACTAGGCCCTAGATCTAGATGGTAATCGGTAGGCTAGATCTACAAGTTGGATTCTAGACTAGTAGATGTAAAATTTTATGTCGTAGGCCTAGTAGAGGGCCTACTAGTACTAGTAGTAGATTTTTCTTTCTACGCACACGTATTAAAACTATTAAGCTCTAGATCTAGGCCTAGACCCTATATTAATTATTTTTTCTTAATTTCATTTTTCTTTTGACAGAGTCAGACTCAGAGATGGAGTGGACCTCGAGTCGTATCCACCGAATAGACCTTTGGTCCAACACTCAATAGTTCTCTCCTGCCATGGCTTCACAGTCTTGACTCTTGGACTTGATTCTCATCCTACCTCAGCCTCAAGGCTCAAGGAAAGGGTTTGGATATGCAGAATGTACTCGAGCTCAATGTCTAGGTGACAGCTATAGATCCTACTGTGCTAAGCGGCCTTGTGAAGTGATCTTCTTAGTAAAAATTTGTACACCAATATTTATAAACAAAGGTAAAGTTTTCTTTTGGTTCTTCTAGACCTAGATCTACATATAAATAAATTACTAATTTGTTGTTGAGTGTGTAATCTTGATTTTTATATATGATTAAAGGGTAAAGGTACTGGATTTCTTTACATTTTCTCTGTAGGTCTACAATCACAAACTAGTAATTTAATGTAAGGGGAAGTCAACCATGACAGGTCTAAATCATAGATAAATTACTACATCAGCCAGACTGATAAATATTGTACAAAGAATAGGGCAGCTATTAATGTATAAAGGTGTGATTGAACCAACTGTAATGAGCTTGTGTATGATGTAAGCTGTTCTCTTTGTTATATACCAGTTAAGGTATCTCTTTTCTATTCACGACAGGAGAATGTTCATTAATTCTGTGTACAACAGTGTTTGGATCAAGAGTAGGATATCCAAGATTAAGATTAAACTCAATAGTCCATCTTGTAAATGTCTAAAACCTTTAATGTGGTTGGTAAAAATGTGTGGGACCAAATACATTTAAATCACAATTAGAATCACTGATAAAAATGTACTTATGTTCTGTTGAACACATTAGATACAGTGACAATTATTTTTCTGAGAAATATATTTGCACTCTTCATGACACATATTATATATGTATCTATGTTTTAAATCTTAGGTTGCAAAATAAAGAGCTATGGCATCTACATGTACTGCTAATTCATGACATCTGGACTTTCATTCTTAAGTTATTGTCCATCTCTTCAAGTTGAAAAGGTAAGCAGTATCAGTTACCATAATTGATCTTATCAGTATGTTCTGTGCCTGTCATTGTTACCATACCGCTATAGCAGTCATTAAAAATGAACAGACATAAGTCAGTACATTTTTCATAATCCTTGTAAGAAGTCTAATACCCATCTTACCCATTCTGTTGTATAAAACTTACACAAATGGTTATGAAAGGATTTTTTTTTCCAAAGCAAACAATTTATCTTTTGTAACTAAAACCGCTTTTGTCTCAAAATTTTTAAAGAATATTTTTTTATTCTTCTACTTATTTATTTTGCAATCAAAGTATTTGACATAATCATGAATACAAAAGTTGTAGATAGATTGAAAAATTACACTAGTATTTATTAATTGATTAATTTATTACATAACTTTAAATTCTGATTCCAGACTGCAGAGCCTGAATTACCTGCATCGTTATGCTTTATATGGAACATCAGCCAGCCTACAGATACAAGCTCCCTTTTCCAGCTTTAAGCAAGAGGACCACAATGAGATACAGATCTCGGTATCATGGACTGGTCGCTTTCTCTTACAACCACCACTTGTAAACTAAGATTTACAAATTAATTCCTCTAAAGCTATTAAAACTGCTCCATTCAAGGTACTAAAATTTGCCATCGAATATGAGATTTTTGGTTTGATAAGATGTTATCATATAATATTTTAAAGGAATTAAAATGTTCAATGATACTTCCAAGATTTCCTGAATTTTAAACAGAATTTTAGAATCTTGCGGAAGAAAAAAAAGAACTAGTTACAGTTGGAGGATAAGACCAAAGTTATAATCCATACTAAATTAGCTCTGCAATTTTGGCCTGCACTTTCGAGAAATTTCATTTTAAGTGTTGTTCCTGATCTAAAAAGCTATGATTCTGTCATGGAGGTTATTGTTACCAAACTCACATTACACAGATAATTCTGTTCATGGCAATAAATCTTAAAATATCAAATTGAAAATTTCAAAGTAGCAATTCATCTGAGCAGCAGTGAATCAATTTGATGGCCTATTTGGAACTCTTCCTAGAGGCACTTCTGGCATGACTATGTATCGATAATTACCTGTTGATGCCTAAAGTGCTATTGTAGCAATTGCACAATAAAGAATACAAAAGAAACAACAGAACATTGTGATTGCAGTGAAAACAGATTTGTCCTGCAGGAAATATATTAACTCTGACTTATGTTGTCCTTATAATTTTTTTCAAAGCTGATAGAAAAGTATTGATGATTAATTTCATATAGATTGTATCAAGAAAAACACATTCTCACCGACTGCATGACCTTACATGATAATGTATGTCACCTTTGTGACAAATATTACTCTTTTAATATCCAAAAAGGTACCTTGACTAGACAAGGGCAGATATCAGCTGCAATAATTCAAACAACTGGCTGTCACTTTAATAGCACTTTTATTTGTGTCAGTTCAAATGTTCTTATTGTATCCCTTGAATGTATTTGTTATGCTCATCATTTACAAAATGTAGATTTCATTCATTAAAGCATAAACATATTGATTAGACCATTGAAGCTTTCAAATCTGTGTTAATTTTATTTTGTATGTAAACAATGTATTGTTTGTCATTAAACAAGTTAAAGGGGGAGGCAAACAAAATGAATGGATAAGGTTGTATGCTGGTAATTATGAAATGATAAAGGACAATGATGTGTTTGTTTGATGGTGAGTATTGAAATATCCTAGCAATGCTTTTTCTTATAAGTTAGTGTTTATTTATTAATTTTTGTACTTTATTTATTTTTTGAGGAGGACTCGAGGAGGGTTCATGAAAGAACAAAAAAATCACTTTGAAAGGGGCAGAAAGCAAAGTGTTGTGATGGGAGTGTCAATGTATGTTACTGAGAGAGAGTATATGAATGGAATAACGGCACATAGTTGTAAGCAGATATGGTAAGAAAATATAGAAAAGGGAACACACAACAGAATGGAAAGGGGGCACTTATAAGAGTGAGAAGAAAACAGTAACAAGAGGAACTTTAAAACAAAGTAAAACAGGACAAATTGCATGACGGAAAATTGCACTTATAATAAATAAAAAGGGATATTAATCAGATGTAAAAGGGAATGTTTAAGGAGAAGACGGGCCCCACACTTGTGTAAGTACATGAAAAAACGGGCAATTGTGCCATTCCCAAACCCGGAGTGCCGCCTAAACTGCGGCCTTTGGCATTGAACATGCTTGGTATTAAATTTGATAATTAAAAAATAATTGGTTATCAACAAAGACTTGTTCCCCCCCCTACCCCCCAAAATTGTCCAAAAATTGCCATTAATTTTGAACAGAATTCTCCATTTCCCGATGCATGATCAAATTAAAGTTGGCCGAAACTTATGCCTGTACAGCCAATGAATGCTTTACATAGCATATTAATAATCGAATGAATAAGAATAAAATTGATTTTAAAACTGATATATATGGATCACACTCTAACTTAAAATCAATTTTAAGGCTAAAATCGATCTTAAAATTGATTTGGATCACACTCTAACTTAAAATCGATTTTAAGGCTAAAATCGATTTTATTTATTTGATGAAACAGGTCCTAAAATCGAAATCGATTTTAGGCCCTTAAAATCGATCGGATCGATTTTAAGATCGATTTTAGGGCTTAGTGAAACACCCCCCTGGGGGGCATTTCATCAACATTTGTCCCCCGACAACTGTCAGCTCTGACTAAATTTGACCAATCAGAGGCCTGGAAATTAGTCGGTGACAATAAAATTGTCGGTGAAAATGATATTAGTCGGTGAAAACCACCGACTAATTGTTTCATGAAACGCCCCCCAGGAGTCCCTGAAATGTCACGCAGTTCTAGGTTGGACTAGGATTTATCTTGAGGCCAAGTTTCATGACAATGGCTGTATCCATTCTTGAGATATCCTGCGGACAAATTCATCGAAGAATAAAGAAAAATCCTCACGAAAGCAAAGAGGTGATACGGATGTACGTATCACCTGACTAGACATTAAATTCGTCACGGAGACGAATTAGGTGATCTGCCGCTTTGATCGAGACATAAAACATATAGAAACTTGGTAGAGATTTGGTATTTAAAAAAATCACACCATCCACTCATATAACACGCCTATGAGCAAGCTCAGGGGCCGTATTCTGAACCCTGTGTTATCTCTAATATTGTTGTATCTTTGAAGATAAGATAAAGTTGGTATTCTAACATTGTTGTAACTTTTGTTGTATCTTTTGTTGTATCTTTTCTCTCATTTCTTTGATCGCGCCTGCGCTCAAACTTTTGTGCGCTTGTAATAGTGCGTACTATTAAAAAAATGGCGCTTAATCCTCATTTGCATATGCGCACGGGAGATATTATGACATGATAAATTGGTACTCTGAAAATTGTTGTATCTTTTATCTTATCTTATCCTGCGTGGTATTTACAACAATATTTACAATAGGTAGGGGGTTGTTGTATCTTTCGGGGTGATATAATGGCGGCAATATTCCTTGCCCAGAACCAACTTCGTGCCAATAGACGAGTTAGAAGAAGATTGTGTGTTGACCGGAGACATCACAGATGAGAACTTTCTAAGAAATTACATGCTAGGATATGACGATTTTAATGCTCTCGATCTATAACCACTAATTGAAAGCGTGACTTGTCTTCATGATCCACATGCCACAGCGCATTATTATGATGACGCGCGTAATAAGCACTCAATTTACTAATTACGCCCAAGATTAGTATGCGCTTGGCGCATCATTAGATATGGCTTAAAGTATTTCTATTGGTTGACCTACTTATCATGCTTATATAAAATAGATTTTGATTGGTAGGGTCCATAAAAATGGGCGTGTCAACAGTGGTCAAAGATAAGATAGAGGCGGTCCTTCAAGAGATAACACAGGGATAAAATGATTTTCAGAATACCAACTTACAACAATATTAGCGCTGTGTTATCTCTGGAAGATACAACAAAAGATAACACAAAACTTACAACAATGTTCAGAATACCGCCCCAGGAGGTTTGCGACACTACGCGGCCGATCACCTAATAACACAGAGTCAATGAGAAATTCGGACTTTGAAGAAAAAAAACACCCTCCGTTCATATAACACGTACAAGTAGAAAACATAAGACAGTATTTGCAGTCTCGAATTTCTCACAACGATTCATTCTCAGATCAAAATTTTTATGATGTTACATTTTGTAGAGTAAGGTTTCAGCTACAATATATTAAAAGTAAGGAGACATATTCAATATATATATGATTAGATCATGAATCAGGTAAAAAACCATGACCATACATATTTGATTTATTTGACAGTGATTGACTACATAAGTGAAGAATAAATAGTCACACAATGGATGTGCAGTGTCACATTTGCTTGACTGATCATGATAATTGTATTTTATCTGAAAACATGAAAATTATTAATCATGAATTTGATAAGGTAGAAAACTGTGGAATTAAGGCGTGTTTTTGTATGTATTTTACACACTCGATCGCTATGTAATTATGAATTTCCTTTTGTTTTCTATGCACTTTTCATCTTCTCTCTCCTCAATCACTCTATTTAGTCTTTTGACTTTACTTATGTAAATGAAGTTAATAATAATAATCTGATAAGGAGACCATATATAATTTGATTTTATAAAATGGGTTCAAGAATGTAGCCAATGAGAAGCGTCAAAATGGATCACGTGTGCGTGCATTAATTTTAACAATACGCACACAGAGAGCATTTTGGTGATATCAGCCGTGCAAAAAGTGCGCAACAGAAAAGCATAACGCACGGCTGCGTGTAAATCAATGGATGTTTACCGTGCATTGCACAGTTTGGTTATGAGGTCACTGCCATCGCGATCGTTATTTCTTATGAAGGTTGCAGGTTTACAGTGTATAATATCGCCTTGCTAATGGGGCTTTCACATATACACTCCGGGGCCCGTACGGCGAGTAAAAACAGACATTTTGGGAAGTTTCGGCCGGCTCCCGTACAGTTCCTACGGGCGCCGGGACATTTTTATAGGCCGTACGGGCGCCGTGGTGCTGAGTTGGCTGCTCCCAATTCTCCCGGCGTTTTTAACTGACCGTTAGGCCGAAGAAAGCCCGTAAAGGGCCCGTGGGGCACCGTACGGGTCCCGTGCGGGCTCTGGACGGTGCCCGGACGGGCCCCTCATGAATTTTTCTGTCAATTTTCAATGGAGGCGCGGATGTCAGAGGACAAAGAGTTCAATACACCGGACGGCACCCAGCCGGGCGCCTTGAGGTCCCCGGCCGGGCCCCGGGAGCCATCGGGTGCACCTGTTCATCGGAAGGAGCCCGTAAGATGACCGGACGGCACCCGACCGGCACCTTTAAGGGCACCTTGCATTTTCACTCGACCAATTTTCACCGGGCACCTCTCGGGTGCCGCAGAATATGTGACCGCACATGCCGTAGAAATGAAAATCGGAAGGTTCCCGTACGGTATCTAAAATCCACGGCAAGCCGCCGGGTAGGGAAGATCGTACGGGGCCCGGTTTATATGTGACCTAGGCATAAGTAAGATTGTCGACCCATTTTATAAAACAAATAATACACAGGTTTTCGTTCGTGACGTTATGGCGATGCAGCGCTATTCGGGTATTCACAATGGCACAAAATACACTCGGCTACGCCTCGTGAATTTTATTGCACCGTAGTGAATATGCGCTGCATCGACCATAACGCACTCACACCTGTGTATTATTTGTATAATATTAACACGGAGGGTTGATACGTGACATACGGTTATTTCACTTATAAATTGTAATCTAATATATTCATGTACCTCAGCTGGTACACCCTTTGTGACTTGCATCTTCCCTTTTCTATCCCCTCCTTTGTTGGTAATAATAATCTTACTATTGCATGATACTTGTCAGGTCATGGACGACACGGGTACAATATTATATAACGATGGTTGATGATGAAGAGATAAACCCAAGTATACACGATGCCATAGCTTGTAAATATTACCTTCCTCATGAATTTAATTCAAATTTTATGTATCATAAACAGTCATTCAGCTTATTTCATACCAATGCTCGTAGTCTTGCCAAAAACCATGAATATGTAAAAGTCCTTCTTTTGTCTTCTTTAACAATACACTTTTCAGTAATAGGTGTTACTGAAACTTGGTTGAGTGATAACTCACCACCTATATATAATATCAATACCTTGAACCATAATGCATGACCGCACAGAGGAATTTTTCCTGTTGGGGACCGGGGAAAAATGCAACGAACTATTGATAATTTTGTGGGGGCTGCCCGCTACGCTAGCCCCCGCTGCGTACAGTCGTGATTCAGTGGCAAAGTAATGGCCTCGTAACTGTGAGGCCCCAGGATAAAAACCGTGTCGATGTGCTATTATTATTGCCCTTTTGTGAGGCATTTCCTCATTTCTGTCAGTTATGACTTAAGGGCGTAGGACCCCTAGTTGATTAGCATAGTAGCATACAGATGCTTAAGCAGTCACGCAAAACAAACACTTAGAAATTATTATTCAATAAAATCTTAGAATGTAAACTGTTATCTAGATCTATTAGGAATAAATCATTGTCAAAATCATTCCATAAATTGGGGTAAACAAAATATTCCAACGTTATGAGTAACAGTGTATATATCTATTATTTGTCGTATAAAATAAGCCCAGATCTTACCTTCGACAATAATTTCATTGACTCAATAAGTGTAGAAATTAACTTGCATAATAGCATTTGTGTTATTGTTTCTACGGTCTATCGGCCTCCAAATACGAACGTTGATATATTTTTGGAAGATTTAAACATTTTATTAGAACGGATAAATCATGAAAATAAGGATGTATACTTGATGGTGATTTAATATAGGCCTTTTGAACTCGGATAATAATTATCATAATCCTTTAATGAATATTTTACAAGCGAATTCTTTCATCTGAGCCATTGATAAACCTACAAGAATTCCGCAGAACACATCAACTTTGATAGACAATATTTTTACGAATGTTGTTACTGAACATATTATGAATGCTTGTCTAGTTAACAGTGAAATATTTGATCACATTCCTATATTTCTTATTTGTAATAATGATTTCATGTCTCGTACAAAACATAAGGAAATATCAATGTGTCGTAAATTTACAAAATAAAATATATGATTTAATGATGGAAACATGGAATGATGTACTATCTCGTAGTAAAACTGATACTGGATGTGGACTATTTTGGAATATATTTTCAGCCCACTTTAATAGATGTATTCCAAAGACTAAAGAAAATATAAATAAAAGAAAACCACAAAATCCATGGATAACGAAAGGAATTTTTTGTTCGATTAAGAAAAGATATATATTGTACAAACGTAGTCTCCGACATCCAAGTAACGAGAATAAAAACGAATATAAATGATATAGGAATAAATTAACAACAATAATTAGACTCGTAAAATGTACTATGTAAAAGAATTTGAAAATGCCAACGGCAATATGGCATCTAATTGGAAAGTCATAAATGACACTCTTCGAAAGCAAAAGACCAAGTCAAAAAGTAATATTAACTATGATGGTCAGACAATTTTAGACTCTAAAGAGATAGCAGATTGTTTTAATGAGCATTTCGTAAATGTAGGCCCTATTCAGGCATCAACAATAAATTCCAATGGTTCAGATTATTTACGATTCCTTTCGAATCCATGTGATAAATAATTTTTCTTTATGCCTACAAACTGTGTTGAAATTTTGAATATTGTCAATTAATTGAAAATAACTTATTTTTGTAGTCATGATGGGATGAGAACGCATTAAAAAAAAAATAAATAACAGGAAGTATTGTAACGCCTCTAGTACATATTTGTAATTTATCCCTTACGACAGGGGTCTTTCCGGACTCATTGAAAATAGCAAAAGTAATTCCAATATACAAAAAAGACGACTATTTCTAGTTTCAAATTACCGACCTGTTTCTATCTTACCAAGTATTTCTAAAGTCTTAGAAAGACTGGTTTATAATAGAATGTATGATTTTCTTTAAAAAATGAATTGCTGTATGAAGATTAATATGGTTTTAGAACATATCATTCAACGGAGTTAGCATTGTTACAAGTATTTGATAGAGTGTCAAATGCCTTAGCTGATCAAAAGCATGTTATTAGGGTATTCATGGATCTGAGCAAGGCATCTGACACTCTTGACCATACAATACTTATGCGTGAATTGGAATACTATGGATTGAGGGGTGTTGCTATACAATGGTTTAAACATTATTTAACAAATAGAAAACAATATGTTTGTTATGATTAAAATAAATCAGAATTATTATCTATAACGTACGGAGTGCCATAAGGGTCAATCCTCGGCCCTTTGTTATTTTTGATACATGTAAAAGATATTTATAATTCATCAACAGACGAAGGAAATCATTTTTGATTTTCGTCGCTCTTCACATTCTCATGAGCCTATTACTATTCACGGACATCCCATAGAACAAGTCCCAGAATACAAATATCTAGGGACAATCATCGATAACAAACTGAATTGGAATTCAAATTCACAAGTACTCGCAGGAAAAGCTAATGAACGGTTGTATTTCCTAAGGAAATTAAGGGAATTCCGAGTTGACAATACCATCCTGGTACTATTCTACCAAAGTCTGATACAAAGTATCCTTACTTTCAGTCTCATGTGTATGTATGGGAACCTGTCAAATGAGAATGTGAAGAAGCTTGATAGAGCTAGGAAAGTTGCTCAGCGAATTACTCACACAGAGTTGCCCACAATTGGTGCTCTGTATGAAAGAAAATTCATAAAATAATGCAAGATTCTTTTCATCCATTACATGAGCTTTTCAAGTTCAACCGTTCGGGTATACGTCTAACAGTGCCTAAAACAATACGATGTAGATTCAGACAATCTTTCTTGCCTAATGCCATACACATTTTCAACAATTCTGTGAAACGATGATTTTCTAAATGAGTGTATGTAATGTGTGGATGGTTTGGGTGCATGCATGGAGCCAGGTCATAATCTTCTCTCCTTTTCTGTCTTCTCTCACTTCACCTGAAGCATTGTTTTGGGTGTGCATCTAGCCATTCTACCACTTTTCTTCTTATAATTTATTTCCTTATTTATCTCCTTCCTCTATCTCTACTGTATAGATGTACCTGACTTCACTCATGCCCGCACACGCGCATGCATAAATTGGTATGTCTAATGCTCTGATCACAACTCTAGTTTTTGCATGTCCTGTCATCTAAGCAAGGTCACCTCCATGATAACTATTTTTCGAACAGTTGCTGTCTTTTGCCATTCTTATTTTAATTAATTTTAATATTTCAAATGTTAGGATTAAGTGCAATAATGTAACCTATAACAGTAAATGTTTTCAACTCAACAAATTTTTTTATGTTTGAGAAGAGGTGCATTTATCTATTTAGAGGAAATAACTGTCTTTTATGATAGTGTTTAAATGCCATTCACTGTCCAAAATGATGTGAAACTGTAATCTTTTAATTGATGAATAATGTAGTTTGAGTGCATGCATGAATGCAAGCTGCTATGTTCTTTCTCCTTCCCTCTTCCCTCCTCCCTCCTTTCACCTGAAACTTTTGTTTTTAGGTGTGCATCTCTCCCTTTTCTACCACTTTTTCTTATTTCTCTCCTTTCTTCTACACTGCATCTCTATTGTATACATTGTATTGTATACAGACTTCATGCATGCCCTCTCACATGTTTTTAGTATGTATGGCGCTGTCCCATGACACATGTAAATGTGTAATGGCTAGGCTCCTTACTCGACATAATTTTAAGTTTAATTTTCAACATTACAGGGTCTATCTCTAGCGTGCAATGTCGAATGTCGATGACTAGTTTGTCTTTTTTTACCACGGGCAGTCACTGTTCTTGATAGCCTGTACTCTACCTCATCTCTTCCTTCACAGAGCTCTTCGTTTTCTGTCACCTTCTCTTTCTCCCTCAAATTTCCTTTCTGTTCTACTCCATGCGACTCCTCTCTCTCTCATTTGTTCCTTTCTCCATTTTTCCCTCATACTCCTTTTCTGGGAGAGAAGGGGTGAATGTTCAGAGCACTTAATTCATCTATTTCATGCATTCTGTGCATTGTCGAGATTCAATTTTTAATGCCAGTTTTCAAGTTTACATGTCAGTTTTGTTATTGCTATTATTGCTATTATTATTATTGTTGTATTTTCTTTGTATCCTCGAATGTACTTATATATAGTTTATGTTGCTTGTATATGTATGTCACTCGCCAGTGGGGGACGAATTTCTGTATTTTTAAAATAAATAATAAATACATAAAATAAATAAATTATCTTGAATCTTGAATCTTGAAATGCACTGCAGTATATTTTATTCGCTGATGACACCAATGCATTTTGATCCAATTCAGGTTTTCAGATCCTTTTAAGGACTATTAACGTTGAATTACCAAAATTATCAGAATGGTTTAGAAGTAATAAACTGTCCCTAAATTTAAAGAAAACAAACTATATAATTTTTCAGAACAGGACAAACAACGATATTCCTTACATTGAAATTACTCTGGATGGTGAATTATTGGGAAAAAAGGATAGCACAACATTATTTGGTGTTTTTATTAATGAAAATCTGAGGTGGAATAATCATGTGCAATATATTTCTAATACTATTTCACGTAATATTGATATTCTCTGTAAATTGAAATACTAAATATGTCCCTTCAAATATCTTGTTTATGTTATATAATTCATTAATACTGCCGTATATTTCATATTGTAACATCTGTACTGATTCTTCCTATCGCGACCACACCAATCCCTTGTTCTCAAGACTAAAAACTCTAAAAGCTGATGATATAAATATTCTACAAATAACACATTTCATGTTCGGCTTACAAATAGGTCTACAGCCTTTATACTTTTCCCCATTGTCTAATTTGAATTAAACTATCCACTCTTATCCTACAAGGCAAACTGAAAAATTCCATTTAAGAAATTCAAAAACCGTATTGGCTCTCTAATCCATTAGGCACATCGGCCCAGACATCTGGAACTCTCTGCCCATTGAAATAAGAAACCTTAGGACATTGTATTCTTTTAAGAAGGCGGTTAAAACTATGTTGTTGTCTATTAGATCCTGTCGTATGCCATTCTACTATATTCATGTTTGTGTGTACAGTGACTATACACTCAACCAATAATCGTCCATGACCTAGCATCGTTTATCCATCCATGGATGAACCTGCATTCAATCAGCAGATGTATTAGTTTTATTGTATTAAAAGAAAACAAACGCTACTTCTCTCCCCTTTCCTTTTCTTCTCTGCAAGTCACTCTCCTGCTTTCTTATTTATATTGCTGTATCTAAGTTGGGGGCTGCGGGCACGTCAAGCTACTTTGCTCATGCTGTAGCCCACCTGCATCTAATGTATGCTAATTATGCATTCAGTATATTTGTTTAATTTCGTATATTTTCTGTATATATACATGTGGCTTCATGATTGATGATCGCGGACTAAGAAAATTTGTGAATTAATATGAGACAAGCAAAATTGTATACACGCTGTTATTCCCACAAAAAATGGCATTTGAATACAATGGGCAGTGAAGACCTTCATTCATTGTATGGATGACTCCATCTTTTTAGTAGGGCTAGATTACTTTAAGTGGATATATATTAACTATAATTCACCACAGCTTGACACGATACTGGTGCGGTAAAAAAATTATCACAGCGTAATTTTATTAAAGTGGTTATCGCAGGAACTGTTGTAAAGTTGTTACACACCATCATAAGTCATTTAAATATACACGTTGAACAAATTCCGAATATTCCAACAGAATTTCGGAAATTTGTACATAAAGACTTTATGGATAACGTATTTTGGATGCTATCGAAACTTGCAAAAAGATGGTCATCTCTGACTATCCTCCCCCCCCCAAAAAAAAGGGTTTTGTTAAAAATTACCCATTCATTGCTCGTATTCTGTAAGTATCGGAGTTTGCGAATCTCAAAGATTTGTATAAACATCTCATGGTCATTATTTTGTGCTACCTGAATTAAACACTTTAGCGGAAAATGGCCCGTATGCGTACAGCTATAGAGTGATGCTTTAAAAGGTTATTTTCGTAAGGTAATCAAATTAAATGCACAAATCTGTGTTAAGTGCCTTGTTACAAATTATTTCATTCACCTGTTACGAATGATTGTATGTCAATAGTCATAACGCGAATTACGTACATTACGTGTTGCTAGGTAGGACAAGCCATAATATTTATCCTACCTAGCAACAATTAATATATGCCATTCTCAATTCTGACTTTTGACATTATTCGTAACAGGTAAATGACATAATTTGTAACGAGACACTTAACAGGATTTGTGCATTAAATTTGATTACATTTCGAAAATGGTCTATTCACAGTTCATACAAAACAAAAACAAAACAAGAACAGCAGCAGGAGGGAAAGACGATTATTTATATTGCCTTTTAATGTACCCCTTTCATAATTACAAAGACTAGGGATGCTCATTCCATTGAGATATAAATCTATAAATTCTATCAAGGAGCATTAAAAGCTATTTGCTTCCACCTCCCTGCTCATACGACTTTTGCCAAGTTGGAATTCAATGCGGTAATGAGAAAAAGGCTCTTTTAGTGTAAATTGTATATCTGGGGGTAACATCTAAATATAAGCTTATTATAATCGTTGTCTACAATCGATTATATTTGGGGGCGCTGCATGAGTTTAAAGTTTCAACTACGTAATATTTTCCGGGCCTAAAAAGGAATGCGTAAAAATGAACGCATTAATAACGATTGTATTTTTATCCTTTGATCCAACAGCTACCAGAGAGAGAGAGAAAAAGGAGGGGAGGGGTCAAAAAGGTACATAGTAGACAACTGATTTTCATTTAGTTTCATTTTTCAAACCTCATACGAATATGCACGAGGAATGAGAATTGCACTGATATGTTTTTAAAAGATGTGGCACCTTGCAACTTAAAATTAGCAATTACCCGTTGTAACAGACTAGACTGAAAACCAAAAAACAATGGGGGAAACAAAACAAAATTAAAGACATGACAACAACAACAACACCACCTACAGCGCCATCACCAACAACAACTGCAACAAAACATATGACCTACTACTAATGAAAATGAAAAATCCTCTAATTTTTTCTCATTTAAAGGTAAAAGGAGGCGCGATGTCTCAGGTGGTAGAGCAGTGGTCTCGTAATCCGGCGACCCGGGTTCGAAACCAAGTCGATGTGCTAGTGCCCTTTGGTAAGGCATTAATCCTCATTACCAGGTCCCTCGGAGAGGACCTAAAAAGCCGTCGGTCCTCTGGTTGCTTACTAACAAGCATTTTTGCTTTCTTAGCAGTCAGGTAAAATAACCACCACAACCTTCAACTTTCAACTAATAAGCCTACCATTTTAAAAGTTTGTAACTGTTATTCTTGCGATTAATTTTGTTATGTTTTATCTTTGCCTTTAACTCATATCCATCTTCAAGCATAGCATAGGCCCTGTTTTCATTTATACATAAATATGCAAATATATCTGATAAAACAGCGCTTCTTAACCTTTGTTTTTAACTCGAGACCCACCTTACAAAAACTTAACGAGAAAAAAACTGACAAGAAAAAATGACACAAGAAATAAAGATCGAATTGTGTGCTCATTATAATGTGAAGTGCCACTGTCAGTAACTACGACATCGCTTATTTCATAAAGACACAAACAGAGAAAAATAGCATGTAACAGTTTATAGATGAATTCCAGCTGTATCATGTAAAATCAAACACTATTTTATTCGTATATTATTCTATTTTGAAATTTATGATTTGGCCGACCTTACGGTCCAACTGACAGAGCTTTACGACCCACGGGTTGAGAAGTGCTGATGAAAAGCGATTAATGTTGATTTGGGATACCCTTTCTAAAATGAATAAATAAATGAATAAATAATCATAATGAATAGATACAAGACTTTAAAACACTTTTCTTAATTTCAGCTGTTATATTGTCAACATGTAAACTTGTTCATACGTCATGTTATAATCCTCAAGTTAAATGCGTGCAATTTTGTTTTTAGATTTAATTCTATGCTGGATAGTCAATGTACTCCTCTCTCTTCTGTTTCTCTTTATGCCTGTCTCTGTCTCTCTCATTCGTTCTCTCTCGATTTCGACCTCAGCCATAATACAAAGTTTTGGTATAGGGTCATGAATTTGGTTCGAATGAACATATTGGAAGCATATGCGATTTTACAATATTCAATGATCGTTGTCGCGGTTGAAATCGAGTCTAAAGTGATGAAATTGTAAATAATAAGCTCTTTATGTTGTATAGTTCCCTCTCAAGGCTGATATTACTTTAGCTTTAAAACAATGTTTCTTGACTACAATCGACCGATGTGCTATTCCCGTTTGGAAATAATATATCAGAACTGCATATTCTGAAATTGTCATGGTCGCAGCTGCCATGGAATGGCCTTAAGCGCTATTAGAAATATTTGAAATTTACCGGGAGCACCGGTAAATTTTGATTATTCAATTCGCTCGAAAGCAGAAGTGTTCTAGGGGCTAAATTTTCCAGTGCTTATAATACATCCACAGGGGCATCCAAATATATCAAAATTTTAAAGAATTACTATCCATCTAATTTTCCAAATTTCCCAAAACTTTGCATTACCTTTAATACATTTCTTCCCTGCCGTTTCTCATCTGTCTCTTAAAATCATTCTACTCTATTCATCTCAGGTATAGCTTTGCGGGTAAGCCTGACTACTCCCATGATACCATTTCTCCCGTCATCCCCCCCCCCCGCCCCCTTATTTCCCACATTCTCTTCATCACTCCTTACTTTTTTCTGTCGCTATCCGTATGTAAGTAGTTCTGTATTATGATGTTTCTTATTTAGCATGTTTACTATGATTAAATAAATTTCATTTCATTTATCAGTACTATGAATAAACATTGTTTTCTTCCACCTTCTCTCTATTCATATCCTGTCTGTTTGTCTCTCCCTTTCTTTCCCTCTTTATTTCTCTCCCTGTCTCCCCCTGTCCCCCCTGTCTCCCCCTGTCTTTCTTTCTCTCTCTCTCTCCCCTCTCTCTCTCTCTCTCTTGCCATCTCTTCTTCCCCTCTTTCTATTTTCCCTTAAACTCGTATATCTGATGTATGTACATGTATTTATATTGTTTGATGTTACTTATAATGTATTATTCAAGTGAACGTCACATTTCTATATTAATTTTTTAAAGATACAGATCAATTAAATACAAATATTATAGGACATTATTCTTGATATTCCTGTACAGAGTTCATGGGATCGAGCAAAGCAGTTGTACTGCATGTTCCGACAGGCCAGGTGCGCTTTGAGCATGTTTATTTACATTCACAGCAACAAAATTAAACGGAATGCGTTTTTGCGGGTACTTGAGATTTAATAGAGGATGGAATCTTGTTACCCTGAATATCAACATCATGACAATAGCAACAACTACGACACAAACTTTCCCAACTGAATATAGGATACTTTTACTTGAAATGTTACACTGCTCTAATCCACCCCGGGGAAGGACCCGGGTATTACTTTCGAATCTTTTAATCAATTTATACAAGTATCTGCACCTACAAACAACCCAAAGTACTCTCTGCATAGGGGCCACCAACAGACGAGAACTTGTGTACACCCCACAGCCCGTAAAAGGCGACAATGTTCCTGCATTAAACAGGCGAACAGAGTTTACCTTCTAATTTGAACTGTGAGACAGGATGTACGTATAACACCCCACTGCATCAAAGAAGGCAAACAGTTCCACTGCATAAAACAGGCGAACAGATGCCCACTTTACAGGCGGGTACATGTTATAAATAAACGACAGGACGGAATGCCTGTTATCATCGGGGCCCCAACCGGAAACCAATAAATATTGAGCTCTGCAAGATACAATGGCCAACTAAAATAATCCAATTCATATTCTCAAAAACACAACCCTCCCATGAGGTATTTTGGAGCAGTGTGTAATACACAAGTCATAATAACCTTTATATGTATATATCAACATATATACGCATACACATATATATATGCGAAGAGGCAAAAAAAAGGGGGAAAAAGAACTTGGACACAGAGTTGTCATAGTTAATCTATGACAACCGCATGATCGGGACCACCAACGACCCCGCACCAGCCCGGGAGCGACTTTGCGTTTTACACCCTGGCCTGGACATTTTCCCGGTAAATAGCAATGAAACTGCTTGAATGAGTCTAGTCTACGCTCCTCGATCGGGCGCGCCAGTTCCAAATCGAATCGTACATGCACAGACGTACGTCGATGCAGCATTTATACACACCGTACGCAGCTGCAATACTGAAGATTAAGGGAGAAGATATAGGATTTCAAGTTCAGAACAACAAGTTAAGAAGCTTGCTGCACGATGGAAAAGGGGGTCTTAGAAACAAATATGAAGAGAGAGAGAGGCCTTAGAAACAAATATGAAGAGGGGGTTAATGAGAGAGAAAGAAAGAGGGGTCTGAGAAATACATACGAGAGAGAGAGTGGGTCGAGAGAGAGAGGTCTTAGAAAACAAATATGAATAGAGATGGGGGGCGGGGAGAAATGGGTCTTAGAAAACAAATATGAAGAGAGATGAGGGGGAGGTCTTAGAAAACAAATATGAAGGGAGAGGGGTCAAGAGAATTAGAGAAATTAGGTCTTAGAAACAAATGACATGAATTTAAAAATGAAAGACGTGATCCCATAATAATAGAAAATGGTACGAGTGCAATATTTAAATCACAGTTTATGTATTACATTACCATTACACATATTATGTCGAGTGTAGTCTGTGTATGTGTCGATATGTGTACACGTGTGTTAGGGGGTCCGAATCAGCAAATGGTTTGAAAGTAGGCTACACGTCAAAAATTGAAACCCTGAAGAAGGCGGAATTAAACCACAAAAACCATAATATTATTTGGTTTCTCTCTTTCCTTACTTTGATTAATTCCTTCTCTAATTTCTCTCTTTCTTTCAAGTTAGTTTTTGTTTTCTCTCTGCTTATGACATTCTTTGTTTCCTCTCTGTTCTTTAATTATTTATTGTTTTTCTCTATTTCCTTCTGTTGTTATTCGTTGTTTTTCTCTCACTCGTACGTCTCGATACAAAAGTACATGTACCGCGTACCGCGACACTGGACATATAGGACGTACGTTGAGCATTGCAGAAGAGCTACGTGCGCGCGCAATATCTTGTCATGGATAGACTTTTCCCAGTCGGTTCCTTGAAATTTATTGGGAAAAGGTCCAGGCCAGGGTGTAAAACGCAAAGTCGCAGCCCGGGACGGCCCATCGTCGCCCGCCATGGACAAGATCGGCCAACATAAAAATTCGCGCGCCCTCTTTCGAACTTGCCATCCTAAGTGCGACGATATAAAGGCCGACCCGGCGTCAGTGCGGAAACGAAGGAGGCCCCGACCCTTACCCCAGGATTGGGTGAAAACCTGCTAAAACCGCAAAGCGGGAACATTAAAATCTCGCAGGAAAGCCCCAACCTGCCAAGCATTGCTTCGACATCAAGATTTACTTCACTGAGGTGGAAAACGATCATTATTAAACCGTTATGTTAATCGCACACTTCCTGACCACTTAATATTAATAAAACCTACTATCGAATACACTTGAAAAACGTAAGGAGGTGGAAAATCAAATTGGGGGTGGTGGAGGGTAAATTAATTTGCCACCGATTAATGTCTACATCCATCCTCTACAAAATCCACAAGGTGAATGAGAATTCTCTCGCCAACACCGTGGGAACCCAATCCATCCCGGCCAATTGAATTCCATACATACATTCAAAACATACCTCGCGCAAATTCCGATATAGCTACGCGCACATGAAAGATACCGCGCGGCTGACAACAAAGGGGGCCCGGTATGTTATTGTCTCCTCTCAAGATGCCGCCAAAACTCATCACAAAAGAAACGCTGCCGCTGACGCGTGCTGTCACTGATGAATGTAAATCATTTATATCGCCCTACGTGCGATAAAATTCCGTAAAGGCGCTATATAAATATCAATATGTATGTATGTATGCGTGCTGAAAGCACACTTGAGATCCTCTTTCAAGGAATATACCGAATTATCACAAATGAGTATTTAAGACTACAGTTAGAATCTATCCCAATAATCGCAAGAAATGTAAAACCTTTCACAACGGATGCTAGAGCTATTAATCTTGGCGTCATTCTGTGAAAAATATCATATCAGGAAATGGAAGCTGAAAGTGCATTTCGCAATCCTTATGTTTTTTCACCACATTAACTTTCACTAAAGTACAACTTAGTGAAATTCGAAACAAGAAATCAGAGGTTATCATCACCATTTGATACAATTCTATTATCTGCTCATTTACTTGAGAAACCTTGAATGAATAATATGAAGGTAGTCTTTGTCCTAGCAGATCCAGAAATTGACAAACGCCGGTAGTGGTGGTGGTGGTGGGGCAGGGGGTAGGGGTGGCGAAAAATGTTACCTTGGGCGTGCATGGGTTTTATGCTACCTATAATTTAAAGTTGTATTAATGAAGCAATTTTCCAAAATCTGAGGCACCCATCATTACTCAAACGTTTCTATACATTTCCAGTGCATTTCAATGGGAGATAGCACGTACAAGTAGAAACCCGTAAGGGCATATTTTGATTCGGAATTTAGACCACGATTCCGTCTTCTAATCATAAACTGAATCACAGTAAGTTTGTAGAATAAAGTCTCAGCTACAACATAATTAAATATGGGAGACATCAAAAAAGGGATAGACGAGATATATTTAAAACAACAACGTCAAATATTACCTAATCGAATCATATTCAATTGTTTTCCTTTAAGTGGCACTATGTTGACGTCAAATCATTCAAACAGCAAACGTGATACATGAAATCGCATCTCCAATTCATACACTATCAGAACATGAAATGAAAATTAGGGGTAACCAGTCATTCTGAAGAGTTATAGCGGATTCAAAATAGGTACTTTTTTGACCACTTTTGCAAAATTTTGCATATGCACGCGTGCGTCAATTTTGAGGTTTGACAACGTCTATGAGCTAAATTTAGGTCAATAATGGATAAAAGTGATTTCAAATAGCTGAGAATAGTATTAGCAAAACAATACAAGTGAAAACATAAAATTAATACATTCAGTAAGGTCGGCACACGCACTTTTTTTAATGTTCAAAAAGGTCTGGAACGTGCATGTAGTAAATTGGTCCAATAAGCATTTTAACAAACTTTTAAGTTTGACGCACGCGTACGCGTCCGCCATGACGCACACACGGACATGGGTGTGACCAAAAGTTTATCCTGACGTCAAGTTTTTGCATATATAATATCATTCAGAAATGACAATGTATGACGGAAATATGGTCAATAATAGAAATTAGCAAAATGTCGCCTAGATGACTCACGCATCAGTAATAAATAAAATCTCTTTGTCAGGATCATTAATCATGCATATGGCACATGTCATGACAATTTCATTGTCATTAATCATGTCATTCATGTGATATGAAACGAACAAAATCGATACAGAAAGAAAGGGGAAAAAAGATGACGAAAACAATAGGTGCTCTGCTACGCTACGCGGCAGATCACTTAATAAATAAAAATCTTGACGAAATCAAAAGTGATACGTACTGGATGTACTTATAACTTTTTCTAAATGGGGGGTCTACATTTAGTTTCTTCTCTTGTTCATGCAACAACCAAGCACAGTGGGGCTCAATTACTGGTCCCGGACTTGGAAGGGTTAAAAAGTAATACAAAACTTCATATTGTTTAGAAGTTTGTTTTGACTGACCTTTCCCATGCCATCCATCCATCCATTTTGACTGTTTTGTTGAAGATTTCTCACAAACGTCAAGTCTTTATTGATCTGCACACGGTCTCCCTTACCTAGCCTAGGAACCTGGAAAAAAAATTAAATGGAGAAAAAGATGACGATGATAATAATAGAGAGAGAAGAAAATGTGAAAAGATGGAGATGGAGAGAAATAGATTCAATAAGGGGAAGGGATTAAAGAGGGGAGAGAGAGAGAGAGATATGGTGTGGGAGAGCGTTTGTGTGTGTGTGCATAAAAGAGAGAGAGAGATTGTGTAAGAGAGAGGGTGTGGGAGAGTGTGTGTATGCATGAGAGAAAGAGAGAGAGATTAAGAGGGTGTGGGAGGGTGTGTGTATGCATACGAGAAAGAGAGAGAGACTGTGTAAGAGAGAGGGTGTGGGAGAGAGCGAGAGCGAGAGAGAGTGTGTGTGTGTGCATACAAGAAAAGAGAGAGAGAGAGAGAGAGAAGGGGTAAGCAAGAGAGGGCAATAGAAGCAGAGGGAGGGGCAAACGATAGTCAGAAAGAGACCGAGATGGGGATCGAGTTACAGTGAGTAAACATTAATACCTGATACAAATAAAATCTCTAGCAGATGTGAAATTACATGTAGGAAGGAAAATAAAGTACAGTTCATTATGAGCAATCATAAAAACATAATATGAATATAGAGCGTGTACATCCCTGACTGAAAATCTTCTGTAACAGGTATTACAAGGGCACGGGAACTTCAGGAACCTCAATTTAAGAAACAAATCAATAATCAACATCACTGCTATTTCACTTCTTTGTGTACATTTCAATAGGCACCTCTACACTACACTCCATGTTTGATGCAATGTTTTACATTGGTTTTTACTATTGGCTTTCTCCATGGCATTCTTATCAATGTTCATATGATGGTGCTCCGACATTGTCTATGGCAACTATGGCAACTATTGCGTGGGGTTTTATTTCATCAAAGTATAGAGTTAATTTAAGGGTTAGGGTTAGCCAGGGGCGGATCCAGGATTTTCAAATAGGGGCCTGAAATGTGTAACTCGCGCCGACCGATATTTCGCTCAGTGGGGGGACAAGAGGGGGAGTAGTGTGAGCACGGAGTAAAAAAAAGGGGGTTTGCCAGGGGGGGGGCGTGGATCTACTACAGAGCAATTGTCGCAAGAGCAAGTGACGTTCAACTTCAGACCATACCTTGTTCAGTACAACTGGATTGAAGTTAAAAGGTTGTTCTTTACTCTCGGGGTAAGTGACCTCTGCGTTCCGGCTTGAGATGATACCAGTAACCTTGGCAACCTCCCCATACAGCTGGAAGGGTGAAGAGTGTGAAAAGAAGATCAATGCAATAAGAAGATACTCCACGTGACAATAATCATTAAATATTTCATTTGATAACAACAACCCTGTTCTACTCTGTATGTTACAGAATATACACATATAATACATATAAATCTATTTATGTTTTTAGATATAAATATATATATATATAAATATATATATATATATATATATATATATATATATATATATATTTTTTTTTTTTGGGGGCGGTACTTTACATGTATTTTCATACAGCTATTTTTTGTTTGTTTTTGTGTATTATCTTTCGTGCCGCATACAGGCTGTATAGCTGACTTTACTAATGTTATTCAAACTTCTATGTAACACAAATGATGTGTTCTGCTGAAAATAGTTCGTTTAAACTAGTTTGTTAAACATTTGTTTGCTTATTTGTTTTTATCTAACTTTGCATCCATTTATTTGGTAGTTGTTGTTTGTTTGTATTTTTTAGCATTCCGAAAATAGTTCGTTTAAACTAGTTTGTTAAACATTTGTTTGCTTATTTGTTTTTACTTATCTTTGCATCCATTTATTTGGTTGTTGTTGTTTGTTTGTATTTTTTAGCATTCCTTTACATGAATTTACGTGTTATAATTTGTTTTATGCATTTACATATGTATTTGGTCGCTTATCTTTGTTTGCATACATCTGTTGTTTATATGTTTGTTTGTTTATCTAATTATTTGTATTTGTATCGCGCTACTCACATTTCCCATTTCTGGTAACCACTCTCGCCCATCCATCTGTTGCATAATATGCAATGTTTCCCTGTCCAGAGTAATAGCTACCAGATCTCCAACCTTCAAACCAACCTCTTTACCTGTTATCAAAACAATCACATCAATGAAATTAAGAGGTTGGACATTATAAATAAATTGAATTTTTAAGTTGAGTGGCTTTGTCAAAAGAACATGACATGCATTTCAAGGTTGATATTGTCTTTTTTACCAAATAATCAAATCAAGTTAATTACTTCATAATAAATACAAAAATCGAAAGTCACTTCAAAAAATACAAACGCAATATGGTAATGATAACATCATAAAATACTTATTCAAAGAAGATTTAAAATTTAGTACAGATGAAGATAAAGTAACTAACCACAATAATCCAGATACTGTCCACTAGTATTCAAGAGTATTCCATTCATTTAAGCATATTCAGGAATAGAGTTATAGTAAGCAGGCATAAAACAATGCCGCAAAATGAAATACCATTAAAAATTAGATTTAAAGAATAACATACATGTATGTTGTTGTGTGCATGATAATAAATGGGCCTAGAAGAAGAACCTTAAAGGTAATGCAAAGTTTTGGGAAATTTTGAAATTGGATGGATAGTTATTCTTAACATTTTTTATATATTTTGATGCCCCTGTGGATGTATTATAAGCACAAACAAATTAGCCCCTAAAACACTTCTGCTTTCGAGCAAATTGAATAATCAAAATTTACCGGTGCTCCCGGTAAATTTCAAATATTTCTAATAGTGCCTAAGGCCATCTCATGGTAGCTGCGATCATGAAAATCTCAGAATATGCAGTTCTGGTATATAATTTTCAAACGGGAATAGCAAATCGGTCGATTGTAGTCAAGAAACATTGTTTTAAAGCTAAAGTAATATCAGCCTTGAGAGGGCGCTATAAAACATAAAGAGCTTATTATTTACAATTTCATCACTTTAGATTCGATTTCAACCGCGAAAACGATCATTAAATATTGTAAAATCGCATATGCTTCCAATATGTTCATTTGAACCAAATTCATGACCCCATACCAAAACTTTGTAATACCTTTAACAGATATTTAAAAAATCTATCCCGACATTGGAATGAGTTATTACTTTTGCAAAGGATCTAATAAACCACAGTGATAAGTTTTTCAAATGCAAGTATTTTTTTCCCAAAAGAAAGAAACGAATCATATGTAACACAGGGTGTCCCTGAAAAACGGAAATCCAAGTTTACCCGTAAACAACTGGATAATTTTAAATTATTTCTTGGTTAATGCATGTATGGTTTGGAAAGCTTAATTTTTCTTCTTTCGTATGACAACAAAATCATAATCAATCATGATCAAGTAGTCACGCATGACTATTTTCAGATAGCCCATTTTGGCAGTGTCAGAAGCTGAATTGTCCAAAATAGGTGGATGGCTGTTTTTTTTTATTATTATGGTTTAGGAAAAATAGTAAATGATGTGTAATTAGTAATTGTTAAACATACACATCATTGAACAACTCTTTCTTCTTTCATATGAGACCAGAATCATCATGGAAGGATCACGCATGAGTGAGCAAGTAGCAGAATTTGCAATTGGTAAGGCACATGCCATATTGTTTTAGGAAATGAAATGAGGCGGTTGAACAAATGCAATTTTGCCTTACCCATTACAAAATTTCTACTCGGTCCATTCATGATCCTTCCATCATTTTCATTGTGCCATACTTATTGACATTAAGAGCTTTTAAATGATATGTATTTCCAATGATAAATAATTCCATATCATTTCCCTTCCTTAAAAAGCATAATGAATCATATGTAGCAGCCATTGACTTATTTTGGTCAATTGGTTTTTTAATGCTTCTAATTCAGAGTGTCTGAAATTGGTCATGCGTGACTTCTTGATCATGGTTTTGGTGTGATATTTAAAAAAAAAGATAAAATGAGCTTTCCAATAATCGAACAAATTTGAATACTTGAATACTGTATCCGCTAACTTGGGTTTCCTTTTCTCAGAAACTCTCTGTATAACAAATCACTGTTTATTATAATACACCAACATAGTAAGGAATGAGATGATGAATGAAATAAAGGAGATGAACATGTAGGATGACAGATTAAAGTGCGGGTTCAAAGAAAATCACAAATATGGCAAATAACATATTACTAGAAACTGGTAAGCTAACAGATGGCCATCGTACAAGTTTTAGGTCAACTACATATCGGGTGATTTATAAAAATACAAATAAAACCACCTCCATAGCATCTGGGATATGCGAGAGATTCGCCAGAAAAATAACGATGTTTTAATGCCGTCACAATATGAACCAATCCTGCCCAAGCAGACGACATCCCATAAAGAATGAACATAATTGCAATGCTATTATTTCTCAAATTATAATGAGTTTAGTGTATATAAATGTGATGGAATTTTACACCATTCAAAAAGGGATATGAAACCGATTCTGATAACTAAATTCTTTTGTTTGTAAATACACAGAATAGGGGTTAATGAACAATCAAAGAAACCACACTTTCAAATTCAAAACCCCCTGGAATGATAGCATGGACGCACTTGTTCCCTCTTGAAACGCCGAACATACCGCGGTGTATGCAGCTGAAAATACAATGGCGTCTTATTTTGTTTACAAGCGATGGATTCCTTTATTTTTTTTTCGCTGCATTTTTCATCAAAATAATACCACGCGCGGGGTTTAGAGTGAGGCAATAGATTAAACATTTAGCCTGACGGTAGTGAAGTAAGAGAAACGAGAAATTTAATTCGTCATTGAGGACGAATTAGGTGGTCTGTTTTGTTATTTGAATAAGTCATCTTGTAGACAATCGTCTCAGCTACAACATATCGAAATTTGGAATAAAATCGATCAATATTTACAGAGATACAATCAATTTTCCATAAATAAGCTGGCGTCATAACATGCCAATTCGTATTATGTGTTCCTAGGCCATTATGATGACGTCACGATATATTTCACGGCCAAATGAGACATAAAATCATATCTCCGACTCATACTCTATCCAAATATATAAAAAAATTGTGGGGTCAACGGGCATTCTAAAGAGCTATAATGGATTTTGTATAGGCATGTTTTTGCCCATATATGGTATGTATTACAAAAACTCGCGCGCACGGACACTTATCTGAAACGGACGCTCATTCTGTTATTAATGGTCATAAAGAGATAAACATGGTATCAAATTGTTCGTAAAAATGAGGAATATCATGAAAGATAAAAATGGCGATTCTATGTTGCGTACGGCCACGACGAACGAAAACGCGCGCGCATTTGCGTGTGCGCGTTTTTTTGCAAAATGCTTAAAATGGCCTGAAACGTACTCTAATTTGAATAAAAAGTGATTTTGAGCATTTTGAAATTTTGCGCGCGCACTGACGCGCGGACGTACGCGTACGCGCGCGTTTTTTGACCTGAAAATGACCGGACGGATATTGACCTTAATCTTGATAAATATTAATGAGAAATTAATTTCCATTATGAAGATATGATCATGAGTTGATTTTCACAAAATGGCGCGTAGATGACGTCACGATGATTTGATGAACTTGAAAATGTTCCTGTCACGTCTCATGACAATGACCTATGACTGTGTCAAATTTGAAAGAAATCGGGTGGTTCGATATTGAGCAATCGTGTGCACAAAAAAGTGTAGAAATAAAGAATAATAAAGAAAGAAAATTCTGACGAAATCAATAGGTGGTCTGTCGATGACAGACCACCTAACGAGAAATTTAATTCGTCATTGAGGACGAATTAGGTGGTCTGTCTTTAAATCTGGTGGACGCTGATCTTGTTAAAGATTGTCACAGCTACAACATATCGAAATTTGGAAGAAAATCGATCAATATTAACAGAGATACAATCAATTTTCCATATGCTGACGTCATAATATGCAAATTCGATTTTGAGTTCCAAGGCCATTATGATGACGTCACGATATATTTAACGGCCAAATGAGACATGAAATCATATCTCAAACTCATACTCTATCTAAATATATCAAAAATTGAGGGGTCAACGGACATCCCAAAGAGCTATAATGGATTTTGTATAGGCATGTTTTTGCCCATATCTATTATGTATTACAAGAGCTCGCGCGCACGGACATTTATCTGGAACGGACGCTCATTCCGTTATTAATGGTCATAAAAAGATAAACATGGTACCAAATTGTTCGGAAAAATGGGGAATATCATGAAAGATAAAAAATGGCGATTCTATGTTGCGTACGGCCATGACGAACGAAAACGCGCGCGCATTCGCGTGCGCGCGTTTTTTGGCGAAATGCTTAAAATTGGCTGAAACGTACTCTAATTTGAACGAAAAGTGATTTTGAGCATTTTGAAATTTTGCGCGCGCACTGACGCGCGGACGTACACGTACGCGCGCGTTTATTGACCTGAAAATGACCGGACGGATATTGACCTTAATCATGATAAATATGAATGAGAAATGACTTTCTGTTATGAAGATATGATCATAAGTTGATTTTCACAAAATGGCGCGTGGATGACGTCACGATTATTTGATGAACTTGAAAATGCGGCTGTCACGTCTTATGACGATGACCTATGACTGTGTCAAATTTAAAAGAAATCTGACGGTTAGATTTTGAGTAATCGTGTGCACAAAAAAGTGGAGAAATAAAAATAAATAAATAACGAGAAATTTAATTCGTCATTGAGGACGAATTAGGTGGTCTGTCTTTCAATCCGGTGGACGCTTATCTTGTTGAGGATTGTCACAGCTACAACATATCGGAATTTGGAAGAAAATCAATCAATATTAACAGAGATACAATCAATTTTCCATAAATATGCTGACGTCATAATATGCAAATTCGTATTTTGAGTTCCAAGGCCATTATGATGATGTCACGATATATTTAATGGCCAAATGAGACATGAAATCATATCTACACTTCATACTCTATCCAAATATGAAAAAAAATTAGGGTCAACGGGCATCCTAAAGAGCTATAATGGATTTTGTATAGGCATGTTTTTGCCCATATATGCTATGTATTACAAGAGCTCGCACGCACGGACATTTATCTGGAACGGACGCTCATTCCGTTATTAATGGTCATAAAGAGATAAACATGGTATCAAATTGTTCGGAAAAAATGGGCAATACTATGATAGATAAAAATGGCGATTCTAGGTTGCGTACCACCATTACGACCAAAACGCGCGCGCAAGGTGTGCGTACGCAAAATTTTCGAAATGCTTGAAATGGCCTAAAACGTACTCTAATTTGATCAAAAGTGATTTTGAGCATTTTTATTTTTGCGCGCCGACGCGCGGACGTACGCGCGCGTTTATTGACCTGAAGTTGACCGGACGGATATTGACCTTAATCGTGATAAATATGAATGAGAAATGATTTTCGGTTATGAAGATATGATCATGAGTTGATTTTAGAGTACTTCACAAAATGGCGCCTGGATGACGTCAGAATAATTTGGTGAACTTGAAAAGTTTCAAGTCACATCTCAAGATGTTGACCTATAACTGTGTCAAATTTGAAAGAAATCTGACGGTTAGATTTTGAGTAATCGTGTGCACAAAAAAGTGTACCAAAAAAATCAGAGTGTTTGTACAGTTTTAATTAGAATACGAGAAATTTAATTCGTCATTGAGGACGAATTAGGTGGTCTGTCTTTAAATCTGGTGGACGCTGATCTTGTTGAAGATTGTCACAGCTACAACATATCGAAATTTGGAAGAAAATCGATCAATATTTAGAGAGATACAATCAATTTTCCATTAATTTGCTGACGTCATAATATGCAAATTCGTATTTCGAGTTCCAAGGCCATTATGATGATGTCACGATATATTTAATGGCCAAATGAGACATGAAATCATATCTCCGACTCATACTCTATCCAAATATGAAAAAAAATTAGGGTCAACGGGCATCCTAAAGAGCTATAATGGATTTTGTATAGGCATGTTTTTGCCCATATATGCTATGTATTACAAGAGCTCGCACGCACGGACATTTATCTTGAACGGACGCTCATTCCGTTATTAATGGTCATAAAGAGATAAACATGGTATCAAATTGTTCGGAAAAAATGGGCAATACTTTAATAGACAAAAAATGGCGATTCTATGGTGCGTACGGCCATGACGTACGAAAACGCGCGCGCAATAGGTGTGCGCGCGCAAAGGTGTGCGTACGCAAATTTTTCGAAATGCTTGAAATGGCCTTAAACGTACTCTAATTTGATCAAAAAGTGATTTTGAGTATTTTTTATTTTTGCGCGCACCGACGCGCAGACGTACACGTACGCGCGTTTATTGACCTGAAGTTGACCGGACGGATATTGACCTTAATCGTGATCAATATGAATGACAAATGATTTTCGGTTATGAAGATATGATCATGAGTTGATTTTCAGAGTACTTCACAAAATGGCGCCTGGATGACGTCAGGATAATTTGGTGAACTTGAAAAGTTTCAAGTCACATCTCACGATGATGACCTACAACTGTGTCAAATTTGAAAGAAATTGTGTGGTTCAGTTTTGAGAAATCGTGTGCACAAAAAAGTGTACCAAAAAAATTCGAGTGTTTATACAGTTTCAATTAGAATACGAGAAATTTAATTCGTCATTGAGGACGAATTAGGTGGTCTGTCGTGTAATCTGAATAACTGATCTTGTAGAGAATTGTCTCAGCTACAACATATCGAAATTTGGAAGAAAATCGATCAATATTTAAAAAGATACAATCAATTTTCCCTAAATATACTGATGTCATAATATGCGAATTCGGATTTTGAGTTCCAAGGCCATTATGATGATGTCACGATATATTTAATGGCCAAATGAGACATGAAATCATATCTCCGACTCATACTCTATCCAAATATAAAAAAATTGGGGGTCAACGGGCATCCTAAAGAGCTATAATGGATTTTGTATAGGCATGTTTTTGCCCATATATGCTATGTATTACAAGAGCTCGCACGCACGGACATTTATCTTGAACGGACGCTCATTCCGTTATTAATGGTCATAAAGAGATAAACATGGTATCAAATTTGGAAAAAAATGGGAATATCATGAAGAAAAAAAGGATTTATGTTGCGTTCGGCCATGACGAACGAAAACGCGCGCATTCGCGTGTGCGCGTTTTTTGTGAAATGCTTAAAATGGCTGAAACGTACTCTAATTTGAAAAAAAGTGATTTTGAGCATTTTAAAATTTTGCGCGCGCACTGACGCGCGGACGTACGCGTACGCGCGCGTTTATTGACCTGAAATGACCGGACGGATATTGACCTTGATATGATAAATATGAATGAGAAATGACTTTCCGTTATGAAGATATGATCATGAGTTGATTTTCACAAAATGGCGCCTGGATGACGTCACGATGATTTGATGAACTTGAAAATGTTCCTGTCACGTCTCATGACAATGACCTATGACTGTGCCAAATTGAAAGAAATTGACGAACAGATCTTGAGTTATCACTTGCACAAAAAGTGGAGAAATAAATAAAAATAAATAAATAATAATAATAAAGAAAGAAAATTCTGACGAAATTAATAGGTGGTCTGTTGATAACAGACCACCTAACGAGAAATTTAATTCGTCATTGAGGACGAATTAGGTGGTCTGTTATGTAATTTGAATATTTGAACTTGTGGAGAATTGTCTCAGCTACAACATATCGAAATTTGGAAGAAAATCGATCAATATTTACAGAGATACAATCAATTTTCCATAAATATGCTGACGTCATAATATGCAAATTGCATTTTGAGTTCCAAGGCCATTATGATGACGTCACGATATATTTAATGGCCAAATGAGACATGAAATCATATCTACGATTCATACTCTATCCAAATATGAAAAAAAATTAGGGTCAACGGGCTTCCTAAAGAGCTATAATGGATTTTGTATAGGCATGTTTTTGCCCATATATTATGTATTACAAGAGCTCGCACGCACGGACATTTATCTGGAACGGACGCTCATTCCGTTATTAATGGTCATAAAGAGATAAACATGGTATCAAATTGTTCGAAAAAAATGGGGAATATCATGAAAGAAAAAAATGGCGATTCTATGTTGCGTACGGCCATGACGAACGCGCGCGCATTCGCGTGTGCGCGTTTTTTGCGAAATGCTTAAAATGGCCTGAAACGTACTCTAATTTGAATAAAAAGTGATTTTGAGCATTTTGAAAATTTGCGCGCGCACTGACGCACGCGCGTACACCCGCGCGCGTTTATTGACCTGAAATTGACCGGACGGATATTGACCTTGATCATGATAAATATGAATGAGAATGACTTTCTGTTATGAAGATATGATCATGAGTTGATTTTCGAAAAATTCACAAAATGGCGCCTGGATGACGTCACGATGTTTTGATGAACTTGAAAATGTTCCTGTCACGTCTTATGACGATGACCTATGACTGTGTCAAATTTGAAAGAAATCTGACGGTTAGATTTTGAGTAATCGCTTGCACAAAAAATGGGGAAGAAATAAAAATAGAAATAATAATAATAATAATAATAATAATAAAGAAAGAAAATTCTGACGAAATCAATAGGTGGTCTGTCGATGACAGACCACCTAACGAGAAGTTTAATTCGTCATTGAGGACGAATTAGGTGGTCTGTCTTTTAATCTGGTGGACGCTGATCTTGTTAGGAATTGTCACAGCTACAACATATCGAAATTTGGAAGAAAATCGATCAATATTTACAGAGATACAATCAATTTTCCATAAATAAGCTGGCGTCATAATATGCCAATTCGTATTTTGAGTTCCAAGGCCATTATAATGACGTCTTGATATATTTAATGGCCAAATGAGACATGAAATCATATCTCTGACTCATACTCTATCCAAATATGAAAAAAAATTAGGGGTCAACGGACATCCTAAAGAGCTATAATGGATTTTGTATAGGCATGTTTTTGCCCATATATGCTATGTATTACAAGAGCTCGCACGCACGGACATTTATCTGGAACGGACGCTCATTCCGTTATTAATGGTCATAAAGAGATAAACATGGTATCAAATTGTTCTGAAAAAATGGGAATATCATGCCAACGGAAAAAGGGGATTTATGTTGCGTTCGGCCATGACGAACGAAAACGCGCGCATTCGCGTGTGCGCGTTTTTTGAAATGCTTAAAATGGCTGAAACGTACTCTAATTTGAATAAAAGTGATTTTGAGCATTTTGAAATTTTGCGCGCGCACGCGCGGACGTACGCGTACGCGCGCGTTTATTAACCTGAAAATGACCGGACGGATATTGACCTTGATATTGATAAATATGAATGAGAAATGAATTTCCGTTATGAAGATATGATCATGAGTTGATTTTCACAAAATGGCGCCTGGATGACGTCACGATGATTTGATGAACTTGAAAATGTTCCTGTCACGTCTCATGACAATGACCTATGACTGTGTCAAAATTGAAAGAAATTGATGGTTCGATATTGAGTAATCGCTTGCACAAAAAAGTGGAGAAATAAAAATAAATAATAATAAATAATAATAATAAAGAAAGAAAATTCTGACGAAATCAATAGGTGGTCTGTCGTTGACAGACCACCTAACGAGAAATTTAATTCGTCATTGAGGACGAATTAGGTGGTCTGTCTTTAAATCTAGTGGACGCTGATCTTGTTGAGGATTGTCACAGCTACAACATATCGAAATTTGGAAGAAAATCAATCAATATTAACAGAGATACAATCAATTTTCGATAAATATGCTCACGTCATAATATGCAAATTCGTAATTCGAGTTCCAAGGCCATTATGATGATGTCACGATATATTTAATGGCCAAATGAGACATGAAATCATATCTACGATTCATACTCTATCCAAATATGAAAAAAAATTAGGGTCAACAGGCATCCTAAAGAGCTATAATGGATTTTGTATAGGCATGTTTTTGCCCATATCTGTTATGTATTACAAGAGCTCGCACGCACGGACATTTATCTTGAACGGACGCTCATTCCGTTATTAATGGTCATAAAGAGATAAACATGGTATCAAATTGTTCGAAAAAATGGGCAATACTATGATAGACAAAAATGGCGATTCTATGGTGCGTACGGCCATGACGCGAAAACGCGCGGTGTGCGCGCGCAAAGGTGTGCGTACGCAAAATTTTCGAAATGCTTGAAATGGCCTAAAACGTACTCTAATTTGATCAAAAGTGATTTTGAGCATTTTTTATTTTTGCGCGCACCGACGCGCGGACGTACGCGTACGCGCGCGTTTATTGACCTGAAGTTGACCGGACGGATATTGACCTTAATCGTGATAAATATGAATGAGAAATGATTTTCGGTTATGAAGATATGATCATGAGTTGATTTTAGAGTACTTCACAAAATGGCGCCTGGATGACGTCAGGATGATTTGGTGAACTTGAAAGTTTCAAGTCACATCTCAAGATGTTGACCTACAACTGTGTCAAATTTGAAAGAAATTGTGTGGTTCAGTTTTGAGAAATCGTGTGCAAAAAAAGTGTACCAAAAAAATTCGAGTGTTTATACAGTTTCAATTAGAATACGAGAAATTTAATTCGTCATTGAGGACGAATTAGGTGGTCTGTCTTTAAATCTGTGGACGCTGATCTTGTTAGAGATTGTCGCAGCTACAACATATCGAAATTTGGAAGAAAATCGATCAATATTTACAGAGATACAATCAATTTTCCATAAATATGCTGACGTCATAATATGCAAATTCGTTTTTGAGTTCCAAGGCCATTATGATGATGTCACGATATATTTAATGGCCAAATGAGACATGAAATCATATCTACGACTCATACTCTATCCAAATATGAAAAAAAATGGGGTCAACGGGCATCCTAAAGAGCTATAATGGATTTTGTATAGGCATGTTTTTGCCCATATCTGCTATGTATTACAAGAGCTCGCACGCACGGACATTTATCTGGAACGGACGCTCATTCCGTTATTAATGGTCATAAAGAGATAAACATGGTATCAAATTGTTCGGAAAAAATGGGCAATACTATGATAGACAAAAATGGCGATTCTATGGTGCGTACGGCCATGACGTACGAAAACGCGCGCGTATAGGTGTGCGCGCAAAGGTGTGCGTACGCAAAATTTTCGAAATGCTTGAAATGGCCTAAAACGTACTCTAATTTGATCAAAAGTGATTTTGAGCATTTTTTTTTGCGCGCACCGACGCGCGGACGAACGCGTACGCGCGCGTTTTTTGACCTGAAGTTGACCGGACGGATATTGACCTTAATCGTGATAAATATGAATGAGAAATGATTTTCGGTTATAAAGATATGATCATGAGTTGATTTTTAGAGTACTTCACAAAATGGCGCCTGGATGACGTCAGATGATTTGGTGAACTTGAAAGTTTCAAGTCACATCTCACGATGATGACCTACAACTGTGTCAAATTTGAAAGAAATTGTGTGGTTCAGTTTTGAGAAATCGTGTGCACAAAAAAGTGTACCAAAAAAAATCGAGTGTTTGTACAGTTTCAATTAGAATACGAGAAATTTAATTCGTCATTGAGGACGAATTAGGTGGTCTGTCGGGTAATCTTAATAACTGATCTTGTAGAGAATCGTCTCAGCTACAACATATCGAAAATTGAAAGAAAATCGTTCAATATTTACAAAGATACAATCAATTTGGCGTGGTCTTGTAGACGCTTGGTTCTCCCTTGTGGCTTGTAAAGGATACTTAGGATGACTTTCTAAGCCCAACATATATCCCTTAGCCTGACACTTATTCACCATAGCTCAAACCACGCCCTGTATACTAGCTCACTCCTCTCAGTCCTTACTCCACACAGACTTATAGCGCTCTGCCTACGTGGCGCGAACCTTGTCTTCCACTAACATAGCAACAATAGGCCACTTCATGCATGAATGCATCACATTCCTTTCTCTAATTACTTGATTGCGGTACACTGGCCTTAATCGCTCGCGCATTTTGACAATGACGTCACGATATATTTAACGACCAAATGAGACATGAAATCATATCTCCGACTCATACTCTATCCAAATATATCAACAAATTGTGGGGTCAACGGGCATCCTAAAGAGCTATAATGGATTTTGTCTAGGCATGATTTTGCCAATATATGCTATGTATTACAAGAGCTCGCACGCACGGACAGTTATCTTGAACAGACGCTCATTTCGTTATTAATGGTCATAAAGAGATAAACATGGTATCAAATTGTTCGGAAAAAAGTGGGCAATACTATGATAGATAAAACATGGCGATTCTAGGTTGCGTTCCACCATTACGACCAAAAACGTGCGCGCTAATTTATGCGCGCAAAGGTGTGCGCACGCAAAATTTTCGAAATGCTTGAAATGGCCTAAAACGTACTCTAATTTGATCAAAAAGTGATTTTGAGCATTTTTTATTTTTGCGCGCACCGACGCGCAGACGTACGCGTACGCGCGCGTTTATTGACCTGAAGTTGACCGGACGGATATTGACCTTAATCGTGATAAATATGAATGAGAAATGATTTTTGTTATGAAGATATGATCATGATTATTTTAGAGTACTTCACAAAATGGCGCCTGGATGACGTCAGAATAATTTGGTGAACTTGAAAGTTTCAAGTCACATCTCAAGATGTTGACCTATAACTGTGTCAAATTTGAAAGAAATCTGACGGTTAGATTTTGAGTAATCGTGTGCACAAAAAGTGTACCAAAAAATCCGAGTGTTTGTACAGTTTCAATTAGAATACGAGAAATTTAATTCGTCATTGAGGACGAATTAGGTGGTCTGTCGTGTAATCTTAATAACTGATCTTGTAGAGAATCGTCTCAGCTACAACATATCGAAAATTGAAATAAAATCGTTCAATATTTACAAAGATACAATCAATTTGGCGTGGTCTTGTAGACGCTTGGTTCTCCTTGTGGCTTGTAAAGGATACTTCGGATGACTTTCTAAGCCCAACATATATCTCTTAGCCTGACACTTATTCACCATAGCTCAAACCACGCCCTGTATACTAGCTCACTCCTCTCAGTCCTTACTCCACACAGACTTATAGCGCTCTGCCTACGTGGCGCGAACCTTGTCTTCCACTAACATAGCAACAATAGGCCACTTCATGCATGAATGCATCACATTCCTTTCTCTAATTACTTGATTGCGGTACACTGGCCTGAATCGCTCGCGCATTTTGACAATGACGTCACGATATATTTAACGACCAAATGAGACATGAAATCATATCTCCGACTCATACTCTATCCAAATATATCAACAAATTGTGGGGTCAACGGGCATCCTAAAGAGCTATAATGGATTTTGTCTAGGCATGATTTTGCCAATATATGCTATGTATTACAAGAGCTCGCACGCACGGACAGATATCTTGAACAGACGCTCATTTCGTTATTAATGGTCATAAAGAGATAAACAAGGTATCAAATTGTTCGGAAAAAATGGGCAATAGTATGATAGACAATACATGGCGATTCTAGGTTGCGTACCACCATTACGAACAAAAACGTGCGCGCAAATTTATGCGCGCGCAAAGGTGTACGCACGCAAATTTTTCGAAATGATTGAAATGGCCTAAAACGTACTCTAATTTGATCAAAAATTGATTTTGAGCATTTTTTACTTGTGCGCGCCCCGACGCGCGAAAGATGCCGTACGCGCGTGTTTATTGACCTGAAGTTGACCAGACGGATATTGACCTTAATCGTGATAAATATGAATGGGAAATGATTTTTGTTTAGGAAGATATGATCATGAGTTGATTTTCAGAGTACTTCACAAAATGGCGCCTGGATGACGTCAGAATATTTTGGTGAACTTGAAAAGTTTCAAGTCACATCTCAAGATGTTGACCTATAACTGTGTCAAATTTGAAAGAAATCTGACGGTTAGATTTTGAGTAATCGTGTGCACAAAAAAGTGTACCAAAAAAATCCGAGTGTTTGTACAGTTTCAATTAGAATACGAGAAATTTAATTCGTCATTGAGGACGAATTAGGTGGTCTGTCTTTAAATCTGGTGGACGCTGATCTTGTTGAGGATTGTCACAGCTACAACATATCGAAATTTGGAAGAAAATCAATCAATATTAACAGAGATACAATCAATTTCCCATAAATATGCCGACGTCATAATAACGGACGCTCATTTGGTTATTAATGGTCGTAAAGAGATAAACGTGGTACCAAATTGTTCTGAAAAAAATGGGGAATATCATGCCAACGGAAAAAAGGGGGATTTATGTTGCGTTCGGCCATGACGAACGAAAACGCGCGCGCATTCGCGTGTGCGCGTTTTTGAAATGCTTAGAATTGACTGAAACGTACTCTAATTTGAATAAAAAGTGATTTTGAGCATTTTGAAATTTTGCGCGCGCACTGACGCGCGGACGTACGCGTACGCGCGTTTATTGACCTGAAAATGACCGGACGGATATTGACCTTGATATTGATAAATATGAATGAGAAATGATTTTCCGTTATGAAGATATGATCATTAGTTGATTTTCACAAAATGGCGCCTGGATGACGTCACGATGATTTGATGAACTTGAAAATGTTCCTGTCACGTCTCATGACAATGACCTATGACTGTGCCAAAATTGAAAGAAATTGTGTGGTTTGATTTTGAGTAATCGCTTGCACAAAAAAGTGGAGAAATAAAAATAAATAATAACTAGAAATGTAATTCGTCATGAGGACGAATTAGGTGGTCTGTTATGTAATCTGAATAACTGATCTTGTAGAAAATTGTCTTAGCTACAACATATCAAAATTTGGAAGAAAATCGATCCATATTTACAGATACAATCAATTTTCCATAAATATGCTGACGTCATAATATGCAAATTCGTATTTTGAGTTCCAAGGCCAAAGGGCAAAGGGCAGAGCTATAGAAAATTAAGGAACATTACAAGACATAATAGAAGGAGAACGAGAACCAGCAGCGGGAGAGGTAGAGGGTGAGAGAGAAGAAAAAGAGAAGGGCAGAGGCAGAGGGAGACAGAGCAAGAGAATAAGAGGGAGGCAAGGCAAGAGGTCGAGGTAGAGGGAGGCAGAGAGAGAGGGAGAGGGTAAAAGAGTAGAGAGAGATATATATGCAGAGACAGAGCAAGAGAAGGAGAGGGGCAAAATAAGAGAGGAGAAGGGAAACAGAGCAAGAGAGAGGAGAAAGAGAGAGATGCAATGGAGAACGATGCATTCAATATATCCAGCATAAATAGAATTTAATATAGAGAAAGAGAGAAGTATAGACAAGTAAACAATTCTATGTCCACGGAGAGACGTAAACATGCATATACCTTGGGCTGAATAACTGGAAAAAGTAAAAACGTCTGGGAAGGAGACTAGCAAGGTGATTTGATATTGTAGCAGAGTTGGGAGATACACCCTATATTAGGTTTAATACCAGATTTCCCATAGGGTTGTACTCAAACGATTGACATTCTTCTCCCATAGATATAACACGCAAAATTAGGCATTTTATTACATTGTTTGTGATTGTATATGATAATATGTTATAATAGTCGAAGAAGATCATAAAATCAAATTTAAAACGACAAAAAAAAAAAAAAAAAAAATGACCCACCAGGAATCGAACTTGGGTCGCCGGAATGGGAGGCAAGTGCTATGACCACTATACCAAAATAATCCACATAGACATTACACGTGAACGGAAAATGGAATTCTCAAATCCCACTTTGCAAGTGAAATATGAGCATGATCCCGGCATCTGATCGAAAAATAAAGGGCACACTTGTGATAGCTTATTGTCTCAGCTACAACATACTCAAAGCTCAGCGAAAACAAAACTAAAACGACGGAGATATTGCTCGCGAAAGACGGGAATGTAGAATCCAGTTTTGAGAAAAAGTCATGTCCCATAGAGAATACACGCAAAATGTGAAAAATTGACATGCCTCCTTTAATCGCAAAAATACGCCATGATGCCTTTGTCAAAATGAAAATCGTGGTGACTGCATTTGTAGAGAATTGTCTCAGCTAGAACATATCAAAATTTGGAAGAAAATCGACAATATTACTGCAATATTATCAAATGAATACAAAAATTATGATGTCATATTTTCAAAATCAAATTTTCGAGTTCATATGCAAATATGACGACGTCAGAACATACGATTGGACAAAATTATACATGAAATCACATAAAATTTCATGGGCTTCCAGAAAATGTTAAAAATTTGGGGGTATTTAGGCATTCTGACGAGCTATGGCGGATTTTATATAGACATGTTTTTACCACTTTTTACATTATATTGCCCATTGACGCGCGCACGAATTTTAAAGTTTGACGCACGCGTGTGGCATTATGGAAGGTCGAGAATTACTGGAAATAGTTGGAAATTGTCAAAAATAGTGTCAGAAATAAAAACCATGCGAAAAAGGGCGTTTTTACGATGTGCTGCGCGCGATAACGCGCGCGCGGACGCGCACGGACGGAAATTTTGAAATGCTTAAAATGACCTGATTCGTACTCTCAATTAATAGTTAAGTGATTTTGAGCTTTTAAAATTTTGACGCGCGTACGCGCGCGTCATGACCTTTATGTGATTTTGACGACATGACCTGTTGACCCTTGACCTGAATTATATGTGATATGAATATGAATGACCTTTGATGACGCATCATGAAGATATGATTGATCATGTGATTTCACAAAATGGCGCCTGGATGACGTCACGATGACCTGATGACCTTGAAAATGTTCCTGTCACGTTTATGACAATGACCCATAACTGTCCAAAAATTGAAAGAAATTGACAAAACCGATCTTGAGTTATCCTAGGAACAAAAAAGTGGAGGAAATAAAAATAAATAATAATAAACTAGAAATGTAATTCGTCATGAAGACGAATTAGGTGGTCTGTTATGTAATCTGAATAACTGATCTTGTAGAAAATTGTCTTAGCTACAACATATCAAAATTTGGAAGAAAATCGATCCATATTTACAGAGATACAATCAATTTTCCATAAATATGCTGACGTCATAATATGCAAATTCGTATTTTGAGTTCCAAGGCCAAAGGGCAAAGGGCAGAGCTATAGAAAATTAAGGAACATTACAAGACATAATAGAAGGAGAACGAGAACCAGAGGCGGGAGAGGTAGAGGGTGAGAGAGAAGAAAAGAGAAGGGCAGAGGCAGAGGGAGACAGAGCAAGAGAATAAGAGGGAGGCAAGGCAAGAGGTCGAGGTAGAGGGAGGCAGAGAGAGAGGGAGAGGGTAAAAGAGTAGAGAGAGATATATATATGAAGAGACAGAGCAAGAGAAGGAGAGGGGCAAGAGAGGAGAAGGGAAACAGAGCAAGAGAGAGAAAGAGAGAGATGCAATGGAGAACGATGCATTCAATATATCCAGCATAAATAGAATTTAATATAGAGAAAGAGAGAAGTATAGACAAGTAAACAATTCTATGTCCACGGGAGAGACGTAAACATGCATATACCTTGGGCTGAATAACTGGAAAAGTAAAAACGTCTGGGAAGGAGACTAGCAAGGTGATTTGATATTGTAGCAGAGTTGGGAGATAAACCCTATATTAGGTTTAATACCAGATTTCCCATAGGGTTGTACTCAAACGATTGACATTCTTCTCCCATAGATATAACACGCAAAATTAGGCATTTTATTACATTGTTTGTGATTGTATATGATAATATGTTATAATAGTCGAAGAAGATCATAAAATCAAATCTAAAACGACGGCAAAAAAAAAAAAAAAAAATGACCCACCAGGAATCGAACTTGGGTCGCCGGAATGGGAGGCAAGTGCTATGACCACTATACCAAAATAATCCACATAGACATTACACGTGAACGGAAAATGGAATTCTCAAATCCCACTTTGCAAGTGAAATATGAGCATGATCCCGGCATCTGATCGAAAATAAAGGGCACACTTGTGATAGCTTATTGTCTCAGCTACAACATACTCGAAGCTCAGCGAAAACAAAACTAAAACGACGGAGATATTGCTCGCGAAAGACGGGAATGTAGAATCCAGTTTTGAGAAAAGTCATGTCCCATAGAGAATACACGCAAAATGTGAAAAATTGACATGCCTCCTTTAATCGCAAAAATACGCCATGATGCTTTTGTCAAAATGAAAATCGTGTTGACTGCATTGGTAGAGAATTGTCTCAGCTACAACATATCAAAATTTGGAAGAAAATCGACAACCGATTACTGCAATATTATCAAATGAATACAAAAATTATGATGTCATATTTTCAAAATCAAATTTTCGAGTTCATATGCAAATATGACGACGTCAGAACATACGATTGGACAAAATTATACATGAAATCACATAAAATTTCATGGGCTTCCAGAAAATGTTAAAAATTTGGGGTATTTAGGCATTCTGACGAGCTATGGCGGATTTTATATAGACATGTTTTACCACTTTTTACATTATATTGCCCATTGACGCGCGCACGAATTTTAAAGTTTGACGCACGCGTGTGGCATTATGGAAGGTCGAGAATGACTGGAAATAGTTGGAAATTGTCAAAATAGTGTCAGAAATACAAACCATGCGAAAAACGGCGTTTACGATGTACGCGTTGCGCGCGCATAACGCGCGCGCGCGCGCACGGACGGAAATTTTTGAAATGCTTAAAATGACCTGATTCGTACTCTTCAATTAATAGTTAAGTGATTTTGAGCTTTTTAAATTTTGACGCGCGTACGCGTGCGTCATGACCTATGTGACCTTTGATGACATGACCTGTTGACCCTTGACCTGAAGTATATGTGATATGAATATGAATGACCTTTGATGACGCATCATGAAGATATGATTGATCATGTGATTTCACAAAATGGCGCCTGGATGACGTCACGATGACCTGATGACCTTGAAAATGTTTCTGTCACGTCTCATGACAATGACCCATGACTGTGCCAAAATTGAAAGAAATTGACTGTACCGATCTTGAGTTATCGTCGGAACAAAAAAGTGGAGGAAATAAATAAAAATAAAGAATAAATTAATTCGTCATGGAGACGAAA
>CP137682.1:29947260-29993731 GCA_037976565.1 Mesocentrotus franciscanus
TCATAAATCAAGAGTTTTTTGAGATCGTATGTTGGGACCAAAGCTGGTTAAGAGAGATATACATATTAGTTACATCACAGGAAGTTACTTCTGATTGGTCAGTCATTACATGGAGGCATAAAGCCTCAAACAGTTCCCGCATGAAGATTGTACGTGGGAAGGGCGACATGTATTCAGAGCCCAAGATGTAACCTGACCGCGTACGCAGATCACAACTATCTTTCTAAATACGCCACGGTATTCATACATTAGACCTACGATGGCCGCCTAGCAAGTCACGTGACAACCCACTGCTACTAATCCAGAATAGCAACATTACAAACAATGCAGCTTGTTAGAATGATTTGACAGTATAACTTCTGTTCAAACACTCTCACATTAAAAAAACACCGTGAAAGACAAAGACATAGTCATCCCCCAACTCTAAAATTTAAAACAATGTGATATTCTGTTATGTCTCATCCACTTACCTTTGATCTAATTACAAATGTAATATTCCTTTTTTAAAATGCTATATGATAAAAGTATGATTATATTAAAGTGAATGCATGTAACACTTACACAACCATAACTGCTCAATAAATTTTGCTTCTTTTCTTTTAAAAAACAAATACATTCCGAAAAAATCCAACCATTCATGAAAAAGCAATTTTTTTTGTTCTAGAAAATATCAAATAATATGATAGAAATCTAAATTTGAATTGATAATATGCTACTATCAATTAAACAGCATATCATATAATATTAAATTTTCAATATGCATTATTCAACACTATTACGTAATGAATATATACTCTATGAATTATATTTCACATATTAATTTCATTTAGTAAACACACAATATCCGACGCTCTACTCAGCTCTTTAGTATTAAAAAGAATAGATAATCAAACCTAGCTCTGTATCCCCTCTTATACACACAATATAACAACCCATTACATGAGTGGATACAGGATAGAACTAAAGGGGAGGGGTGGGAGCAATATAATACCCCCGGCAATAAATTTACCCAGGCACATGATTTCTATAATCAAAACCGCCCTATCAAAACTCTCTCATTATTGGGAGTAACAATTTATCTTTCCCGATTTTTGTTCTCGAAAAATAATATTCATATACATGCATAATCCAGCGGGATAATTTTCAATATGACTTCCATAATCTCACCCTCCAAGGGTGTGGATTGGGGAATGTCCCCGAATAAAACACTTTTTTAGTTAGATAGGCTTTCACCATTAAATAATCCCTACCCTCCCAATCCTGAATTGTAGAAGGTCAGTTGCATCATGGATATACCATCTTTGCGAAGGTCTCTGCTACGAGAAGCGGGAATATGATGGACGCTTCTCCAAAGACCTGTATGTACAAGAACAACAAAAATAATAATAATAATAATAATAATAATAATAATAACAATAATAATAATAATAATAGTAAATTTAAATATGCCCATTGCACATGATGCGTCATTTGAGTTGCGTTATTACCTACGTCAATAAAGCATTAGTCCAGCCTCTGTACCGTTTCCGTGTCGCGTGATAAAATAACACACCCTCAACGTTGAAAGTAGACATAGCCATTCCTCTCATTCTGTACCCCGATGATCATGACGGAAATTTGGGGGATAGCGCGATCAGTGGAGAGAGCGCGTGTTGGATCGATGCGTGTGATAGAATAATAAAAACAAAGAACGAACTGAATCTGGACTAATAAAGCATATGTAGGACTATTTCATACGCCATCAATTAAAATAAAAAGGTTTGCCCTGTTAATTTTCTTTCTGTATGACATTACTCTCATATCGTGCTTCAAAGTCTGTGGCAGTCGGTGACGCAGTCCTGCGTCAGGATAATGACACATAGTATGCAACCGGCATTAGTAAATGAGGTTATCTTGCTGATGCAATGCTACGTCACTAACTGGTGTGCTCTTAGCAATATAAGCATAGCTTTCAATTATCGGCGTGTGCACTAATTGCTCTAATAGCCTTAATGAGCAAATTTATTATCCAAACATCAGCGTGTCCACACACATAAAAAATTATCCCGAAACTCTATAACGAAACGTCGTATAAAGAATCATCATATAAATTCCAGGGTGTCCACACACAAGAAACGTCGTATAAAGAATCATCGTATAAATTCCAGGGTGTCCACACACACAAAAGTAATCCCGAAACTCTACAGCGAAATGTCGTACAGGTGCGCAGTTTGCTACTGCGGTCATGAAATGGAAGCGGAAATGAGAGGTCAGGTCTCCTTTCGCGCGAGGTCACGTTAAGCCCCGCCCAGTTATACCGTTAGTTATACTAGTTACGTCCACACACACACATTCCGTGATTAGGCGTGATTAGCCGATTCTTTATTGAGTTCTAGTTCGAAACGATGCCCAAACCCGCGTTTCGTTATACGACGTTTCGTTATACGACGTATCGTTAGTAAGCGTCCACACACACAATTTCATCGTATAACTATCCCGAAACGGTATAACTAATCACCCCTAATCACGGAAAGTTTTGTGTGTGGACACGGGGCATATCTCACTTGTTGTTTATTTTCTTTGTTATTTTACTGCTAATACTGATTTCTTTCATGTAAATTTGAACGTAAGCTCATTTTATGTGCATGGTCTACTGCTTCATTTGTGAACTGAGCTTAAGGAAGGAATCCATCTTTATTCTTACCTTAACAGGTTTCGCTGTACCCTTGATCTTTCCCCACGATACTGCTTCCTCAGGCATGGCACCCGAGTCGGAACCATCGAATTCTTGAGCTGTATTCAAATACACCGCATAGTCGGCTCCTCAGGCGTGCGCTGTATTGAGGAAAGAGACACATGGACAGCTTTTCAATCACATGTTTGTCGGTATTCTAGGTTGTGCAGAGGGCTTGTAAATACCTTATAAATACCTTGTTCAGACAACAATAGATTGTACGAAATGTTATAGAATACAAACTCAAAGGCTTTTAAAAAAATCACATTAAGGCAATTTCAAAGGCCCTGTCCATCACCTTTGGAATTCTGTGAACATCACGATGATGTATTACGGAATCCGAACTCACTTCTCTAGGATAATAAGATACAATTCAGTATTGAAATTGCACTTGAGGAGTTTTTGAAAGTCTTTGCCTCAGTCACACCTCCAACCGACAGACATTTGCCCGTCCGAGGTTATGTAATGTATTGTTCGGTCTGTAGTCGGTCTTGTGTATAATATCAAGTGAAATAAAGAGTATCTTACATGTGCGTTGGCCTCGCAGATGTGATGCTTTGCAATGCCAGCCCCGACGGTGACCATACCAGTATTAATGGACGATTGAGCTAGCTCGATTATACGATTACTATCTGCAATGGGAGAAAATAAAAATAGAACTCATTTTTTTCTACTCCTTTTTTCTCTCTTCCTCCCTTGTTATTGGTGCCTTTTTCTCCTCCTCTCCTGCCTATTTCCTCTTCTTTCTTTCTTTCTTTTCCCCTCTCTATATTGCATTCCTTTTCTTCTCTCAGCTAATGACCTCAATATGAATTTTTCTTGCTCACCATTTCCGGAATCATTATTGATATTGATTAATTATGATGTTTTAAATCTTCAATTAATTCGTTTATAATGTGTAATATTAATTTACTGTATTTATTCTACTTTTATTGTATTTTATAGTTCTCACTGTATATACATGATGTTGTGTTGTGATTTCAGTGCCCCATGGAAGACCAACTTTTGTTGAATGAGATACCCTGGTGAAATATTAATGAATAGATTTTTAAAAGGGGGAAAATGGAAAAGGGGATGAAAATGTAATGGTAATAGAGAAAACAGAGAAGAGGATGAAGAAAGGACCATAAAAATCGCTAGCATTGGGATTGGGATTGTTGATTGACCATTAAAACGCTTTTAATACTTCACTTTCCACTTTCCACTTTCCATTTCCCATATATATATATATATATATATATATATCTCTCTCTCAGATACTTTCTGGCACACCACTCACAAAAAGCATTCCAAGTGACAAATTCAGAGACAGAATTAATCAGTGACTCGATTAAATGTTTGGGTACTTTAACATTAAAATGTGCAACATTATTTATACCCTCTGCACACGATGAACATTGTTAGGCTTCAATGGTTCGTTTATTGTGTTTAATAATCTTCTTTTTATTATTTGTTTAAATTTCATCCATGTAATATCAACAAAATATTTATAAAATTTCAGTGATTAAAGAGAAGGTTAAGTTCTGGGAAGAGGTGAAAAATAATTTGTGAGTGTTATCGTTGTTATTATGCAAGTATGGAAGAACATCAGATTAAAAATGTTCCCTGAAAAGCATGGCTCTTCAAATGCCTTAATATTCTAAATATGGCATGTAAAAGCATAAAAATCGGGACGGATTTTTATGCCACATGTTCGTGTAGTCCCATGTACATCTTTCTGTGTACAGTGCTTGTAACTTTACCAAGACTGGGCCAAATTTCTTATCATTTTGATGATTCCAGAACCTTGCGGTACACACCAATACTTATATGCTAGATGATCAACCTTTTCTGATCGATTCCACACTGTTTCTCTCACAATGCAATCGCATGACCAGAACTCAACTTTATATTTAAATACAAATACACCGTACCTTCTGCTATGTCGATTCGTAGATTATTGTTCTTATATCTTTGATGTAAATATAGAATCTCATCGCCTATTCCTCCGTCTGTGATGGCGGGGCTGAATACAGGAATATTGTTCTGAAAACAAAAAGGCATTGTGGTTAAGCTAGTCATTGAAAGATCATTGAACGAATTATGTGAGCGTATGAAGGCATTGAATGGCTTTAGGCTTTAGGCTTGTGGCGAGTAGGGCACATTGCCCCCCCCCCCCTTCAACATCCAACCTTTCGGTACTAATTTATTCTTTGAACGACAAGAGTAATATTAGATCACTCTTGAAAGCATTCAAAGAGTATAATTTTCATTGGCGGTCCCGAATATGAGATCCCGAATATCCCCTTTCGTGATACCACTGAATATGACGAACATAATTATTTTCTTTCTTTATGGCGTGAATAATGTGATAATACGACATATGCTCCGGCAGCAATTGCTCGAGCTTTTTCGTCAAAGATAATTATAGAGTAAGGGTTGTAACTATAATTTGGTTTTAGGTTTATTAATGGGTTGGATATAGTGTTTGGTCCTAGGTTACAATTAAGAATTACGTTAGTGCATGGAATTGACCGAGGAGCAATTATAACCGGAGCATGTAGGCCTATATGGTACAAGCAGGGAGGTGGGTCAGCGAACAATATATACCTTATATGCCCAATAATAAACTGACGATTCGTCGTTGATCTCTCGCCCCATTCTCGCTATCATCTTCGATGGCGTCCAGTTCATACCCTGTTTATTGAAGGGAAAAAAATGTTATTTCAATTTCTACATGACAGAATTAAATCAAGATACATACTCTCAAAAGATATAGAAACATAATCTTGAAGATTTTCGAGAAATGATGATCCACAGCACTTGTATGGCGCCATTTATCTGCTTCAAACATTCAAAGGCGCCTGCTCCTTTAATAGTCATGGACTACACTTTTACCTGAAAACAAAATGGGTATCGAGGCCTGCCTTAAAGCTTTCTAGCTTGTCGGTGTTGCGAAGAATAGGAGGGAAGGAGTTCCAGTGGCGTGGAGCAACTGAAGAAATCAGCTCAAGAGCAACTTAAATACCATGTTGTTTATACCTCAGAAATCATGTTTGCATTACATAATAGGTCATTAAAATGTTAGCACATCTCAATATGTGATGGACTATGCAGTTAAAATTGCCTTCAGTTTATTTTCTGACGAAAGTCTTTGCGATCCTGCTTGATACAACGTGTATAATCTTTGATTTCTGTCTTAAGTAAAGCATAATCACAGACCAGAAAGATTGCTCATAAGAACTGGAACGAGTAATTGCTACAAAAGCTTTGGAAAACAATTGTCACCTTTTTATCTTCATGTATAGCTTTCTAATATTTGTAGAGTCATTCTAATAAAAAAAGACCCCTCTCGTTTGAAGAATATAGACGAGTACAATAGTTTGCAGTTATGGAGAACCAAGTTTTGTGTAATATATTATGAATCGAGTAGAATCGCTTTAGAAACAAAAAGGATATCTAATCGTCATGAGTACTATAAGTAAAATCAGTATATGGAATGAACATGGGTAGTACAACTATCATTATACATATATATAGTTAACCACTTAATTATTCATACCCTTACCAAGTTTTGTAAGTTTTAAAGCATATGAAAAGTTGAATTGTCCAGATTTATGTTTCTTGAGAATGTGACATATTAAAGCTTTACATAAAAAGTATCCAACAAATTCCCCAATTCAACAGTCCACCTGTCATTCTTGAGTTACGAAAACACACAAAAAACATTGAATTTACCGGTGTATGAAAAATTTTGTTGTTAACTATATATAGATATAAATATACACACACTGGTGACTGTTGTGTGTAACATACATGTTTGTTTTGTTCATCCATCATGTCTTCTAGAATAGGTTGCATGAAGTCAGTGAAGTAATGATAATGACTCTCCGGTACGAAGATATTCCCTGCACGGTTCACGCTTATTTTAAACATATCCGCTCCATTCGCACGGAAATCACCCACGTAGAAATCACCGAAACACTTGAGGAAATCCTCTTCAATGCCTCCTGCAGTTGTCACGATACAGTCAACCTGGCGGGAAATATAAGACTAAAGTTTGTAAACACATTCTATTTATTCTTATTCACAAATATTTAATCACACACAAAAGATTCACAGAGTTCATTAAAAGAATTCACAAGACCCACAGAGTTCAAATAGTACATTGATTAGATATTGATTAAATTTTTTGAAGAGTAAATCGATCGGCTACAGCCCAAAACATTGGTCTTCCAGATAATACATTACCCCCAGGGATTAATCCTTCATTAAAACCTGCACAATGGTAAGTTTTCGGATTAGTGAGTGAACCACCAGCAGCAGCAGACTCTGTTATAGCAAGTGAATCTAGTGATTCCTTAATGGCGATACTGTTTTCATGTTGAATCTAATCGTGTCAAATGTTGATAAGCGGGTGCATTCAATATATTAGCTACCATCCCAAAGCTGGAGATCACTTTAGAACTCCGAGTCGTTCACCTACCAGGTTGTTCTTGGCAAGGAAGCACATGGTTTCTCTAAGGCCACTTGTGATGATACTGGACGCATAACCTAGGAAGATGGTGCATTTAGAGGGCGCTCTAGCTGTCCAGCTCTTCTCCATCATCGACCATCTCTCCTCCTCTGTAAGAGGCTCAAGTTTCTTCGCCAGCTGACAAAAGATGGATACAAAACGCCTTTACTTATCCGTGAACATTATTCAGTATTCAGAAAAGTGGCCCCTCACTTTACAATTTGTTTAACATTCCTTCAGTGGGGTATATATTCAGCACTGGAGGCCCCCAAAATAAAATCGTCACATCTAATGGACAACATGGGTATACATCCTGCTAACTGTCTAGATGAAATCCTGCCTCCCCTTAATCAATTTCTGAACATCCGGTTACTGCAAACATGGTCAAACTATGTGTAAAACTAGCTAAATCAAACCATGCGAAGAATTTAAGTTTGGTCTACAGGTAGGGCTATGGTTACCGTGGTTACAAAAATCATCGCTTACCATTCTCTTCACCTCATCGACAGCGAAGCCAAAATGTGACGCTTGAAACCCGACAGTCCTCATCGACTCCATGATCTTGTTGTAATCGATGGCGTGGCTGAAGTCATAACCTTTGACCGGAATTGGATCACGTGATGTCAATGCCGTTATCTTATCTTCGACGCTCTCTGATGACACGTCCACCGGAACATCACGGTAGGTCCACCGGAGTTCATTTGGGCCGGTAGGCGACTGGGTGGCTGGCCAGGGCGGAGAACGGGCCGATTGAGATGTTGATGGGAAAGTAGCAATACAACGACAGCAGAGGTGAACAGAAGGCATGTGTAACGCCTGGAAGATTGGCCAAGACATTGTGGTTCCAGCGTATCATCAACTGTGTATTAAAACAAAAGTATAAATTATTTAATTTAGAAATCCATATAAATTTCAATAAACTTTTTATGTGAAATTAGGACCTATTTTGGTAATTCACTAGATGCAAATAGACTGCTGCCGATAAGGCATTATTATACCAATCTACAGCGTGTCCACACACAAAACAATTTATCCCGAAACTCTATAACGAAACGTCGTATAAAGAATCATCGTATAAATTCCAGGGTGTCCACACACAAGAAACGTCGTATAAAGAATCATCGTATAAATTCCAGGGTGTCCACACACACAAGAAAGTAATCCAGAAACTCTACAGCGAAATAGTTTAGGTGCGCAGTTTGCTACTGCGGTCATGAAATGGAAGCGGAAATGAGAGGTCGGGTCTCCTTTCGCGCGAGGTCACGTTAACCCGTTCCTTCCGACATTATTCAGCCCGATAGCCGCCTCACAAACGAGAATAAAAATCAAAGACTCGACCAGTTCGCTGCCGTGCGTGCGTTCAGCGGCCGTACAAGGCGTGTGCGTTCAAGCCTGGCCAGTGGCTTCGACGAGCAGGAACATTGCGCATGCGCAGATCTGGCCCACCTCTACAGCTAAGTTACGTAAGAGGAACAATGGTCGTGGCCGAGGGTATGGCGCGCCGTTTGACCAATAATTCAGATAAACACTGTTTATCGCCGATAAACACTGTTTATCTTCGAAAAACACTGTTTATATAGCGATAAACACTGTTTATCGAGAGAAACTGTGTTTATCAGTCGATAAACTGTGTTTATCAGTCGATAAACAGTGTTTATCGCCGAAAAACAGTGCTTATCGCCGATAAACAGTGTTTATCGAGAGAAACTGTGTTTATCGCCGATAAACAATGTTCAAGTATCTGATTTATTTGGCAAATGGCGCGCACTCGTAGGCGCGCACTCGAGATCAGAGCCGTATGCACTACTCCGCACGTTAGTCAGGTGGCTTAGTGAAATTACCGTTACTTAATTGCCTGATAAAAGCACCATTTTTGGTACAGGATTTCCTTAGGACCTACTCAACGATATTAGGCTAGGAGCCCCGGCAAAATTTCAATTTAAGGCTGTGGGGCAGGGGCGTCTTTTTGGAGCCCCCCAAATAATTTTATAACATTGATTTGTTGTTGTGCAAATGCCATTTTTGGTACAGGGCTTCTTTAGGACCTGCTGAATGATGGTATGATAGGAGCCCCCGGCATTACTATTCATATATGTGTGATTGGAGGCCCCATGGCATTTGTACAACAAAACTCAATGGTATATTACCTTATAAATTATTTGTGGACTACGAGGCGATGCCCTGCCCCACACCCTTATATGATATTCGTGCCGGGGGCTCCTACCCTAATATCTTTCAGTAGGTCCTAAGGAAGCCCTGCACCAAAAATGGCATTTGTATAACAACAAAGCAATGTTATAACATTATTGGGGCTCCAAAATACGCCCCGCCCCCACACCCTTAAATTGATGTTTTGTTTTTTTGCCGGGGCTCCTAGCCTAATATCATTTAGTAGGTCCTAAGGAAACCCTGTACCAAAAATGGTGCTTTTATCCGGCAAGTAACGGTAATTTTACTAAGCCACCTGACTAAGAATCATTACAGCGATATTAGTGATTATATTCGCTATATGATTGAAAGAGATAGAGAGAGCATAGCCCGGGTTCAAATTCAGTATTCGTTAAATTATTAAACCCGGTGCTCATGATCATTATATGCCATGTTATTGTAATGCAACGCTACACACAAATAGTACCAGATTGCCGTTTATTGTCTTCAAATATTTCAAATAGCATTGTAGAGACGATGTCACGATGAACAAATAAGAATAATAATGCAAGGTCGTTTTAATAGTCATGAGAATGTCAACTTCTATCTCTCTCAGCTTAATAGTCCGAACAATAGAATGAACCGAGAGGAAGCAACTGAAATTTCTTAACAACGGAAACTTCTCCAATGGAGCCTAACATTAGATTTGTTTTCCCATTCAAATAGCATTGTAAAGGCGGTGAAAAACAAAGGAATAATACTAATATTCCGTCGTTAATGGTGAGAATGTTCACGTCTATCTCTCTCAGCTAATTACGGCAAACAGTGGGCTCAACCAAGCGCAATCAACTGTTAAACAAATTTGTCATGAGTCCTGAAATTTCAATTTGTTACTGCACGTCATAGTAGTGTAAGGTTTAAATTTTAATGATCCAAATGGTTACATGTTTATTTTACATTTAGCTCTCCACTCTCAGCACTCTGTTATGCTTCAGCACACTCCTGACCTACATTCATTGTCTGATGTCTGGCTTCTATTGTTCTGTCCCTATTCATTCATTCTCATTCACATTACCTGCCATAGCACCACACACACGTACACACTCTTCCTATCTATTGGCTATTCACCCCAGCTTACTATAGGCACATGGCACTCTATCTTTCCTTAGGCTTTCTATTGGTTATCTTTCCTTAGGCTTTCTTGTGATTGGTTGTTATTGTTCTATGGACTGCATGTCAGCCATCTTGGCAGCCATTTTGGATATGTATTAAAATATAGCAGTGCAGCTCAAGTCAACAATCATGTAAGACTAGTTTTGTCTTGTGTGAGTCTTACAACTGGTGGCAGCGGTGGGATTCGAACCCACGCCATCGAAATGACTGGTGCCTCAAACCAGCCAACCAACTCTAGCCACCAATCCAGGCTAAGTGAGTCAGCCCCACTCCAGCAACAACCTAGGCCATCCCTACCAACTGGCCAAACTCAACCCAGATATTCCTCGCCGACTGGCCAACCCCAACTGAGGCTGTCCTCGCCGGTTGACCAACTACAACTCAGACCCCAATATCAACTGAGGTCGACGACTAACCAATCCCAGCTTGGGCCATCTTCATCGGCTGACCAACCCCAACCTCAGCCGTCCTCATCAGCTGACCAACGCCAACCTCAGCCGTCCTCATCAGCTGACCAACGCCAACCTCAGCCGTCCTCACTAGCTGACCAACGCCAACTCAGATCCCACTATAATCTGAGGTCATCCACTAATCAGCCAGAACACGGTTTAGAACAACAGCGACAAAATGTTAAAGACAATGAACAATTATTACATAGTGGTGAACGCCAACCAGAAGATGCTTCAGATCGAAATGTTAAGGACAATGAACAATTATTACATAGTAGTGAACGCCTACCAGAAGATGCTTCAGATCAGAATCGTGACACTCATTCGAGATATGGTGGACGAGTTAAAGTACCCGCCAAGTTTCAGGATTACAAACTATGAAGACTACAAACTATATAGACTTTAGAGAACTAACGTTTGAAAAATTGATAGATAATTGAAAGACATGCTGATTTGAACTTTTCTCCGTCTTACCTTGTATCGCCACATTGTTTGCGACAATATGTTATTAAGTGGATTCTTGAATTGTGAACGTTTTGAAAGATTTATGGTATTATGGAACTTTTGGACATTTTTCGTAGGATTTGTGAGATCAATTTGTCATTTTTTTTTTTAGCGTTGAGACAGAAAAAGAAGAAGAAAAAAAGCTTTCGAACATTTTGTCAATTGGGTGAACTAGTTAATGTGCCCGTTTATTATTTTACAGAAAAAAGACTCAAATGTCAAAATTTGATTGCAAATTCTGCAATTATGCTGAACTTTAAGATGAAAAGAAAAGAAAAGAATATAAGATTCAGATTGTATTGGTCACAGAATCACAGGGTTGACCTGAATTATTTTACAAAGAGGACTGTATAAATGTGTCAAAGAATTGTTGTAATTAGTCAACTTATGTACATGCATGAGTACATTGTTTTCTGAACACTAGTTTAAATAGTCATTTGACCTATATTGATGTTTTTTTTTAGATATTTAGATTTAAAACAGATTCTCGATACATGAATTCATAAGATATGTTTTTTATTATTTTTATTGCATTGATCATTTGTATTTAGATTGTGTCGACCATACACACTGTATTTTTATAATGTCTCCTTAAATCTAAAACAATTTTGAAAGATTTATGTCAGGATGCAAATTCTCTGTGTACATTGTATTTAATTATTGCTTTGGCTAACATATTCCAAAGTTTTCTAACAGTGATATTTTTTTTTAGAGGAAGACATTGCCATGTATTTTGGTTACGAAAAATTGCCAAATTGGGTATGATATTTTTGATATTTTGTCATTATGAGGAACAAAAAGAAAGAGGAAATTGTGTTTATGTTTACAGATCATCAGACTGGAATTTTCAGGATGGAAAAAGAAAGAAGATTGTTTGAGTTGTTTGAAGGATATTCATTGATGAAAGCATACCAGTTTTTTGTATTTGCTATACATGTGACCTTTCATTTTAGACGGTTTACTTTTCCCTGATTTGATTTGATGTGTTTCTTTAAAAAAAAAAAAAGGATTTTTACAGAAGGAAAATTACATGATTTGATTTGATCAGGTATTTCAAACAAATTTTATGTGACTCATTTTCTTAGGAATTTAATGCATGTTCATACAAAGTATTTTCAAAAATGAGGACATTTTTCTGTAAAGATGGAATATTATGTAAGGTTTAAATTTTAATGATCCAAATGGTTACATGTTTATTTTACATTTAGCTCTCCACTCTCAGCACTCTGTTATGCTTCAGCACACCTGACCTACATTCATTGTCTGATGTCTGGCTTCTATTGTTCTGTCCCTATTCATTCATTCTCATTCACATTACCTGCCATAGCACCACACACACGTACACACTCTTCCTATCTATTGGCTATTCACCCCAGCTCACTATAGGCAGGGACGTGATAGAGAAGGACTGGAATCAAGCCGCTCTCCTTTGACCCCATGCTCCAAGCCGCCGAAAAGTTATGCGCTCATCTCCAACTCTTGACCAGGTGGTGAGATAAAAGAGCGCATGAAATTTCAGGATTTAGAATTCCTACATCAGAAAATGGTATCACAGCAACTGTTCGCTGTCCCTTTCAATGATTTCTCATCCATTGTTGAATGTGTAAAGAGTACAACAAGCGAACACAAACTTGTGTAATTTCACCTTTTTTTTAAATTTCAAAAATACAAAAAACACGCGAAAACACGCAATAGCAAACTTAATGTTGTTCAAGATTGTAAATCATGGATTAAATAACGGGATATTAAAACATGCACAAAATAGCGCATTATCCTAAAATATTGAGTTTTTGTCAGGATGTAATTTTTTTTACCAACTCTCGCACACAAATTATAGGAAGGACGGAGTACTAAATTTGAAAATTTGTTTGATGCACTATTCCCAATACAATCCCCATTTAAAGTTTTTGATTTACACTGAAATTTTGCCGGTAATTTAATATTTTGTAATAAATGTAAAACTGGTGCCCGGCTTCCGAAAGTCCCCGCAGTCGAAGCGCGGTTCGGAGCATGGAACTTCAAAGCCAAGTGGAATGTTACATATCCCATTGTTACGCTTTAGAACTCACGAATGCGTTTGAATAAATTACAAGAGTTTCGCCTCCTTTCTTTCACCTCCCTGCTATAGGCACATGGCACTCTATCTTTCCTTAGGCTTTCTATTGGTTATCTTTCCTTAGGCTTTCTTGTGATTGGTTGTTATTGTTCTATGGACTGCATGTCAGCCATCTTGGCAGCCATTTTGGATATGTATTAAAATATAGCAGTGCAGCTCAAGTCAACAATCATGTAAGACTAGTTTTGTCTTGTGTGAGTCTTACAGTAGCATTAAAGAGTAGCAATGGCGAACGATTATCGCTAAAATTGAATAATAGTTGCTTAATTTGCTTTCCCTAAAAAATAACATGAGACATCAAGCTACATAGAACTATGCTCGACAAACATGATATTGTCTTGAAAACAGTCAGAAAACATTGGAACTAGAATTAATAAGAGATAATGCGATCATATAAACATTTTGTCCATGTTCATCCTCCAGTACCAAATACCCAATCAAAACTCGAGCCAGATGCAAATGAAAAGCTTGCAACCAAAAGGCGCTAAATCCACTCTTCACCAAATTGCATGTTTTACACGATTTGAATAGACCTCTCTCATGTGTATCTAAATCACTAAATTTTCCTCAGAATTCATTGTTTCATGAAAATATTGATATGAAATTTACACTTTCAACCAAAAGGCGCTAAATCCATTTCAGATTTCAACTCTTACTCTTTAATGCTACTATGACGTGCAGTAACAAATTGAAATTTCAGGACTCATGACAAATTCGTTGATTGCGCTTGGTTTAGCCCACTGTTTGCCGTAATTAGCTGAGAGAGATAGACGTGAACATTCTCACCATTAACGACGGAATATTAGTATTATTCCTTTGTTTTTCACCGCCTTTACAATGCTATTTGAATGGGAAAACAAATCTAATGTTAGGCTCCATTGGAGAAGTTTCCGTTGTTAAGAAATTTCAGTTGCTTCCTCTCGGTTCATTCTATTGTTCGGACTATTATGCTGAGAGAGATAGAAGTTGACATTCTCATGACTAACGACCTTGCATTATTATTCTTATTTGTTCATCGTCTCTACAATTCTATTTGAACAATATTTGAAGACAATAAACGGCAATCTGGTAATATTTGTGTGTAGCGTTGCATTACAATAACATGGCATATAAATGATCATGAGCACCGGGTTTAATAATTTAACGAATACTGAATTTGAACCCGGGCTATGCTCTCTCTATCTCTTTCAATCATAGCGAATATAATCACTAATATCGCTGAAATGATTCTTAGTCAGGTGGCTTAGTAAAATTACCGTTACTTGCCGGATAAAAGCACCTTTTTTGGTACAGGGCTTTCTTAGGACCTACTAAATGATATTAGGCTAGGAGCCCCCGGCAAAAAAAAAAATTCAATTTAAGGGTGTGGGGGCGGGCGTATTTTGGAGCCCCAATAATGTTATAACATTGATTTGTTGTTATACAAATGCCATTTTTGGTGCAGGGCTTCCTTAGGACCTACTGAAATATATTAGGGTAGGAGCCCCCGGCACGAATATCATATAAGTGTGGGGCAGGCATCGCCTCGTAGTCCACAAATAATTATAAGGTAATATACCATTGAGTTTTGTTGTACAAATGCCATGGGGCCTCCAATCAAACATATATGAATAGTAATGCCGGGGGCTCCTACCCTACCATCATTCAGCAGGTCCTAAAGAAGCCCTGTACCAAAAATGGCGTTTGTACAACAAAAACTCAATGTTATATTACCGTAATTATAAATTATTTGTGGGCTACGAGGCGACGCCCCGCCCCACACCCCTATATGATATTCTTGCCGGGGACTCCTACCTAATATCGTTCAGTAGGTCCTAAGGAAGCCCTGTACCAAAAATGGCATTTGTACAACAACAAATCAATGTTATACAATTATTTAGAGCTCCAAAAGACGCCCCGCCCCGAGCCTTAAATTAAAATTTTTGCCGGGGCTCCTAGCCTAATATCGTTGAGTAGGTCCTAAGGAAACCCTGTACCAAAAATGGTGCTTTTATCAGGCAATTAAGTAACGGTAATTTCACTAATCCACCTGACTAACGTGCGGAGTAGTGCATACGGCTCTGATCTCGAGTAGGCCTACGAGTGCGCTCCATTTGCCAAATAAATCAGATACTTGAACATTGTTTATCGCTGATAAACACTGTTTATCGACTGATAAACACAGTTTCTCTCGATAAACACTGTTTATCGGCGATAAACACTATTTATCGACTGATAAACACAGTTTCTCTCGATAAACACTGTTTATCGGCGATAAACACTGTTTATCGGCGAGAAAAACTGTGTTTATCAGTCGATAAACATAGTTTCTCTCGATAAACAGTGTTTATCGCTTGATAAACAGTGTTTATCGCTCGATAAACAGTGTTTTCGACGATAAACAGTGTTTATCGGCGATAAACAGTGTTTATCTGAATTATTGGTCAAACGGCGCGCCATACGAGGGTCAAGGTCGTTGTCATGGTTATAAACTCCAACAATAGAAGAGCGGAAATAAGGTAATGGGATGCTGATATACAGCATTGATGATTTTGCAGTTGTCGTTACTGTTTTCAAAGAATGTTAACGGGATCACGTTCCGACGTAATCCTAAATAAAAATTGTTAATAAACAAATAACATAGAACCAAAGTTTACCCTATTTGGAATAATCATTCAAAGATATACAATCATGCAAGATAAAGGAATGAACAAGAAGATGTGATGAAGCAAAATGTCACAAACAAACAGATGATTGTGAGAAATTATTGTTTCTCTCTCTCTCTCTCGCACGCTTTATCAGTGCCATTTTCCATCTTCATCTCTGGCACTGTTTTCCGTTCCGCTATTTGCTTTTATTCCGAAAGTATTCCATTCGATCTCGAGATAAATTATTATACCATAACCTCGATATGAAGAAGAAAAACATAGAACGAGCGCCTGATGATATCGAAATAAGAAGAATATTACTGTACAATAATTATAAAAAGTAAAACCTTTGAACGTAAATCATGATAAATGGAAACTAAAGAGGAATCCAGAGCGGGTGGGGTTGATCGGAGAGACAAATAGCATAATAATAAATGGCAATACGCACAACTTTCTCTCTCTCTCTCTCTCTTGTTTTCAATGTCGTTTTCAATCTTCATCTCTCATAGTGATTTCTGTTCCGCAAATTTTAATGAGATCTCGTTTCCACGTACTCCTAAATAAAAATAGCTGATTAATTATAACGTAGTACCGAATTTGACCCTATCTGAAATGTTAATTCAAATATATAACAATCAAGGAAAGATAAAGGAATAATACAAATGTGATTTAGTAAAATGTCACTGACGAAAAGATGACATAAGAAATGATTGTTCTCTCTCTGATTGTCTCTTTCTTTGTCTCTCTGTCTCTTTCCCGCTTTCTTTTTCTCTCTCTCTCTCTCTCTCTTTCTCTCCTGTATTTCTCTCTCTTCTATCTCTCTCTCCTGCTCGCTTTCTCAGCGCCATTTTACATCTTCATCTCTGGTACCGCTATTTGCTTTTATTCCGAAAGTATTCCTTTCGATCTTGAAACAAATTATTATACCATAACCTCGATGTGGAGAAGAAAAACACGGAACGAGCGCATGATTATAATCGAAATAACAAGAATATTACTGTACAATAATTATAAAAAGTAAAACTTTCGAATGTAAATCATGATAAAACAATGGAAACTAGAGAGGAATCCAGAGCGGGTGGGGTTGATCGGAGAGACAAATAGCATATATAGCGGTAATAATAAATAACAATACGCCCAACTTTCTCTCTCTTCGTTTTCTCAATGTCGTTTTCCATCTTCATCTCTCATAGTGTTTTCTGTTCCGCGATTTTTAATGAGATCGCGTTTCGACGTACTCCTAAATAAAAATAGCTGTTCATATTATAACCTAAAACCAAATTTGACCCTATCTGAAATATTCATTCAAATATATAACAGTCATGGAAAGATAAAGGAATAATTAAAATATGATTTAGTAAAATGTCACAGACGAACAGATGACATGAGTAATGATTGTTTGTCTCTCTGTATGTCTCTTGCTCTCTTCCGCTTTCTTACTCGCTTTCTCAGCGATATTTTCCATCTCCATCTTTGGTACTGTTTTCCGTTCCGCTATTTGCTTTTATTCTGAAAGTATTTATTTCGATCTTGAGATAAATTATTATACCATAACCTCGATATGGAGAAGGAAAACACAGAACGAGCGCCTGATGATTTCAAAATGAGAAGAATATTACTGTACAGTAATTAAAAACAGTAAAACTTTTGAATGTAAATCTCTGTTGCATCAAAATGATACGAAGGAAAAAAAAAGTTTATTATGCTATATTGACGGTACTTATTTACGTCGGACAGATATAAACAAACAAAAAAGAAAGTAACTTAAGAAAAAACATCAGAGCTGGGGGGGGGTGATCGGAGAGACAATTATCATAATAATAAATACAGTACATACTACGTCCAACTTTCTATCTCTCCCTCTCTCTCTCTCTCTCCCTCTCTCCCACTCTCTGTCTGTCTGTATGTCTGTCTTTCTATCTCTGTCTTTCTGTCAATGTCGTTTTAGCCATTTGCTTGTATGCCGGCATCATCCCTTCCTTGAGATAAATTATTATAACATATCCCTAATGATGTACACATTATACCTTATATTTATTATAGGGGACGAAAATAGAGAACGAGCGGCTGATAATGTCGAAATGAGAAGAATGTTACTGTACACAAATTATAGAAAGTAAAAGTATTGATTTGGTATGTAAATCTCTGTTGCATCAAAATAAAATGATACGTTCATTATATGTTATTGACAGAAATAATATACATCGGACATTATATACTTTAGCACAAAAGGGTTATCTAAAAGACGGTGGACAACATTATAAGTGAAAGAATAAAACTTTCTCTTTTATTTATAAAAAGAAATAGCATAACCACCCTACAAAAACAGAAGAAATATTGAAGAGGGAGACAAGAAAAAATATAAAAGGACACAAAAGCTAATCTAGATAAAAACCAAAAATAGGGTTCTAGAGCGGAAGATGATAGGGAAACGTAATAGTTCGTAAGTATTGGCAAATTTTGACAATTATAGTTTGTAAGTATTGACAAAGTATAAACAAATAAAAATGACAGAGAAATATTTGAACGTATTTTAGACCTATATAGAATATACGAAAAGAGTTATGTCTTAGGCCCACCTATAGTTACGTAAGAGTTACGTAAGAGGAACAATGAACGTGGCCGAGGGTCAAGTTCGTTGTCATGGTTATAAACTCCAACAATAGAAGAGCGGAGGTAAGGTATTTGGGTGCGTGCCGTCATAAGCTTCTACAGGGCGAGCGCGGATTACGCTGCTCCCAATGAAGTACCAGCAGTATCAGTATTTGTGTATGGAAAGGTCTCAGCGAAAGTCAATATCTATGGGACAGACACCACGGAGCTGTATACGCTGTAGTCTAGTTCTGGACCCTTTTTATTGAATTTTGTATTCGCCGACTATACGCGTTAAGCCGAGTGGTGGCGCGATCCCGAGTGATTGCGCGATCCCCGAGAACCGGTCCGGAAAAGGCTCAACGCTGACGTCACTCCCTGAGATTTTTCAGGGAGAGCAATTAGCTAGGCCGCGCCTCCCAGCCAAAGCGCTAGTCTTTGCTTGCCATCATTTTGAAGTAGTAATGGGGAATCTGGTATGATCTAGTGATAAAATGATTTAATATTCCTTTAAAAGTGCTATGTTGCATCAAAATTAATCTTCAATTCAAATTAGATGTATGATGGCCATTAAAACAACCTCTTTTAACATTATTTCCTCTAAAGATACAATAAGGTCTGAAGATTATAAACTACTGTGTTATATATGCATGCATAGTGTATTATAAGTCCATGGTGCACACGCTGTATGTAGGCTAGGCCTAGCTACACGTACTACTAGAAACAACAGTCAACACCCAACGCATATCCAACTTCCAAGTTTCTTCGAACTATGCTATATGTCACGTCACATCAAAGAGTGTTGTATCTCTTTGGTCACATCACATGTGATTACGATTGCATTTAATTGTGACTCTATTACATTGACATGTATAATACCTACACTGCATGTATTAATAATAGGTACTGATTGTAGTTTTTGTACATGTATTTCAAACGACAAATTCATAATTTATGTCCAATTCTGACACTTTTTCAGTTTGGTGTAGCACCTGTTTTTATCTTGAGCAACATTCAAATACCACAAAAGTGATGTACAAAATCATTCAGTGAGACCTTATTATCGTTTAGCTTTCCAAAGTTAACACTCAAAATTTCCAATACTCTTGTGGATTTGTCTTTTTTAAATATTTTATCTGAGATTATCATTTAGAGATTTGCTGTATGAATTCATTTTTCTACGAAGCAACCGTATGTATCCCTCGCTGCTTTACAAATTTCACCATTCATTTCTTCTATTTGGCTCAGATGGCTCACCGTTCTTTTACGCCTGAATTTTTTCAATTCAATTTATTTTATTCAATTTATTTCCTATTATGCATTCAATTTGAATACATTACGAAACTGCTCTATTGTGAATGATGATTCAAATACCGGTAATGGATGACTCGATCCATGATTGGTAACAATACATTTTATGTCATATCCTGCATCATGATAAACATGTACTTTCTTATTAGAAAATGTCCATTTCAGGTTCACTTTAAACACATTATCAGATGTGTGAAATTGTAAGTCATTTCTACTCAACTTTCATAATTATTTGAATTTGGGAGGAAAAAAAATAAATGAAGTGGGTGGGGGAGGGGGAGGTAGATCAGGTAGAGCGTACCGTAAATCGGCGTGGGGTCTAGGGGCAAAGTCCCGGGCGGTGGTCAAGGGGCGGAGCCCCCGGAAGCTCAGGGCGTATGGACATTTAATTACGGTCAGATGAGCATATTTTGATACTTTTTATTTTGTGACACTGGCAGGTCACTATTCTTTCTTTCTATTTTTCTTTAATATACTTTTTCAAGGGTCGAGCCCCCGAGCCCCGGCCTTCCGCGGGCCCTGACATGTAGGCCTCTAAATAAGCATATTTATTGCATGACTGTAAATTTGGGAATTTGTCATTTTCCAACAAACGCAAAGAAAGAATAATTTACTAAAAGTGAGGACAATTAAATCCCGGAAAATTTTGTAATTTTCAGCAAAATGTAAATCACTAGTATCGAATAAGAAATAAACCATGCTTAAATTCTATTTCGGGGCAACTGCAGTAAATTGCACCTGAAATTGCATCATGCGCATTATAAGTTCCAAACGCTTTCTTTCATACAAATACACAAAAAGGTTCCGAAAGCTTAAAGGTATAGACCAGTTCTGGTCATGCGATTGCATTGTGAAAGAAACGTTGTGAAATCGATCGGAAAAGGTGGATCATCTAGCATATAAGTATTGGTGTGTACTGCAAGGTTCTGGTATCATCAAAATGATAAGAAATTTGGCCCAGTCTTGGTAAAGTTACAAGCACTGTACACAGAAAGATTTTTTTGGTATTTATAAGGTGTTTTATTTTCTCAATACCAGAGGCAGTACATATAAACGAAATCATGCAATTTACATCATACTCAGAATAATCAAAATACAACTCAGAATAATCAAAATACAATTCAAAAGTATAATTCTTAACATCAATTGCTAAACAAAACAACTTTTCATACATTTCGTTATTCGTTTAAAACAATAATAGTGATAGTAATAATGATAAAATACTTAGTCATTTCATGTTAATTTTGTGCTTCGTTAAAAAAAAAACACACTTTATCTGTTGAATTAAACAAAAATAAATAAATGCTTGAACATGAAATATTATAGTCTGTCAAAATATTGTTTTTAAAAAAAAATTTAAAAAAAATAAAATAAAACTACACACAGTACTACCTCTGAAAAGAGAAAAAACTCCCCCAAAAAGAGAGATAAAGATTTTTAAAAACATCCAAAACAACCCCCAAAAAAAACAACAACAACAACAAAACAAAACAAACCAAAAACAAAAACAAAAACAAAAACAAAAAACAAATAAATATAAACATAAAATAAAGAAATACTGCTGGGATAGAGGGCTGGGAAGTTGCTTGTCGGAAATTCATCATGTTGAGCCCACCTTGCGGATAGTCTAAAAACATGATGCTCTTTTAATTTTGCCCTTACTTCTCAACAAAAATCAAAATCTATTTCTTCAATTTCGCTATACACCCATTCTGGAACTGGCATCAATGATGATAAATATATAATTTTTGAATAGCCATATACTTTCATTTATTGAATTTTCCCCATTAATGTTAAATCACGCTGCTTCAACCACGTAAAAGTTTTTAATCTTGCTCAATATTTCTTTATAATTCATTTGTTCTTTGATATCTTCGTGTATTGAAAAATAAATTCCTAGTATTTTAAGAATGTCAACTTGCTTCCTAAACGAAAATGTATGAGTGGATAATGATTGTGGACCTAAGGGCAAAATGAATGTCTTGTCCTTGTTTAACTTTAAGCCTGATATTTTATAAAAACATTCAAAAATATGTTTAATTTCCTTAAATGAATTCGAATCTTTAATGAAAAGCGTTAATCTGCGTACAGAACTTGCTTTATATCTGTATTTCTAAAACTAATTCCTTTTATCTGATGATTATTTCTTATCATATGAGCTAACATTTCAATACACATAACAAATAAATATGGAGAGAGGGGATCTCCCTGCCTTACTCCTCTTTCAACCTTGAAATAACCTGTTGATGTGTATCCATTTATAACACAACTTTCTGCTTTAGTATAAAAAAATATCAACCCATTTACAAAACCTCGGTCCAAAATTAAATGATTGTAAAACCTTATATAAAAATAAATGTGAATCAGAATCAAATGCTTTTTCAAAATCAATGGCTACCAAAAAAGCGTGTTCTCTGTAAAAAGAAGTATGAAAAATCATGGCGTCTATTATTCGTATTGCTTCTCCAATGTTCCTATCCTTAACATATCCCAACTGATCAAAACCAACAATTTCAGGTAAAACTTCTTGTATTCTCTTTAAAAGTATCTTAGATAGGATTTTATAATCTACGTTTAGCAACGAAATCGGTCTGTAATTCTTAATAAGCTCCGGATCTTTGCCATCTTTATGTATTAAGATAATAACTGCTTGCATTTGAGACATGATTGGTAATTAGAGCTTCCGTTTCATTTTTTGAGAGGGGGACATTTCCAAAACTGGTCTATACCTTTAAATGCATACTATTTCATAAGATGTAATAAAACAATATGAATAATTATAATGATACACTGACATGTACATGCAATTGCATGATCATTTTTGCGTTTCTTTCTGCCTGCAAAATAGATTTCTTCTGCATTTTTGTTGTTGCTGTTATGAGTATCTATTCATATTTTTATCAAACAGGAAAAAATAAATAAATACATTTGTACAATGATGATAGAAGAAGCAATAAAAATCGCAGCTGATCTTTCCTTATTTTCCCCCTTTTCTTTTCTTCTTCCTCTATACTTTCTTTCCCTTTCTCTCCTCTTTCCCCTTTCACTTCCCTTCCTCTCTCTCTCTCTCTCTTTTAACCGAGGGAGGAGGCACGGGCCTTTCGCCCCCGATCCACACCTTGTTGGCGGGAAAAAACGCAACTGATCTCCCCCACCTTTCTTCTTCCTCTTTGTTTCCTTTCCTTTTCTTTCCTCTTTCCTTTCCCTTCCCTTCCTTCTCTCTCTCTCTTTTAAGTTGGCTGGGGGCGGGGGCAACGGTCTTTCGGTACCCCCAATCCACACGTTGTTGGCCGAATTAATCGCAACAGATCTTTTCTTTTCTTCTTTCTCTTTTTTGTTCCCTTTTAGCTCTCCTCTTTCCCTTTTCCTTTCCCCCCTTTTTTGCGGAGGGGGGGGGGGTAGGCAATTAAAGGCCTCCCCCCCCGATCCACAATTTGTTGGCGGGAAAATTGCAACTGATATCCCCCTTCTTTTCTTCTTCCTCTTTATTTCCTTCCCTTTATCTCCTCTATTTCCTTTTTCTTTCCCTTTCCTTCATTCTCTCTCTCTCTTTTTTTTGCTGGGGGGGGGGAGACATTAACAGCTGGGAAGGCAAGGCCCTTTCGGCACTCTCCCCGATCTCGTTCTTTCCCCTTTTCTTTTCTGCTTCTTCCTTCTTTCCCTTTCTCTCCTCTTTCCCTTTCCCTTCTTTTCCTCTCTCTCTAGAGCTCTCTCTCTTTTTTTTGGCGGAGGGGGCAAGGCCCCTGGCACCCGGCCCCTGGACCCGCGCCTGATGGCAATATATACATAAGTGAGTACAATAATAGTTAAAGGTAACAATAATGAAAGACAGCTAGTACCTATATCATTCATTGAATACAACACCAGAAAAATTAATTGACAATAATATGTCTTAAGTCTTACATATCCCTGGGAGAGTAATCTGCCCCAATTTATTACTTAAACTTAATTATAGTAAAATAACTACTAACAAAACATTTGAAGATTTGAAGATTAAAAGGTGTGCATGCATGATCAATTTCTTTATGTAATTCACCCTTAATTTTTTTAAAGACAAAAGATCAAAGTATCCTCCTGGTATTTCACAGTTGAATTCTGAAATGATTCTCGACTGCATGCAGTTGAAATTAATGCCCCACGCAAGATCTGAAATATATTGCTCATAATTTATATGTTCATACTAAACAAATTTTTTCCAAAATATTGATATCTTCACCTGCCCATAACAATTCTCTAACAATGCTTTTATAAACGAGTGGAATGTTGGGTAAAAATATAACCTTTTTGACCCCTTTTCTGTCAGATTTTCTATAATAGTGAAATGCGAAAAACTGCATCAAAATATTTCTGAAATGCTTGTGCCCACACTGAATACAATAGCACTGTAATCTTTTCATATACCGTGTACATAACTATCTGAAATTGAATGTTTCTCACTATCCATGCACATGTACACAGAAGACAGGGTTATATGTCTCTAATGTATGTACACGTTTCTAAATTTATTGCCTGCATGACAAACTGGTGCTGCCGGTATAAAAATCAAGGGTGACAGAAATTGGAAATTGTAAGAAGTTACAAAAGTAGGCCTAAACGCCAATTATTTTCGTTTCAGCAACTCGTTTCCCGGCTTGTTTCTTGCACGAAAATCTCAAAGCATGCACACAATACATATCGTACATGATAAACACTGTGTACGATTAGGGATCCCACGTGCAAAAACGTAAACATCGCAAGCGAACTGTTTGATTGACGGTGAATTCATGAATATTTATGAATCACTTGTGTGTGAACTTTTGACCCCTGACGTCAGCGTTGACCCTTTTCCGGACCGGTTCTCGGGGATAGCGCAATCACTCGGGATCGCGCCACCACTCGGCTTAACGCGTATAGGCGGCGAATAAAAAATTCGATAAAAAGGGTCCAGAACTAGACTATATACGCTGCTATAGAGTACCGAAGCTGTGACGTCATAAATATCTATTTTTGGAATTTCTCATTTTTTTCTTCATTTTCCGAAAGACTACCAAAAATAATGTCCAAATGTCGAAAACCAATTGAATATGTTAAGTATTTGCCGAGATATGACCATCTGAATAAAAAGATTGCCTATGGGAACTCAGTGTTATATTGCTCTGGCTCATAACATTAGGAGCCAGAGCAATATAACACTGAGTTCCCATAAGCAATCTTTTTATTCAGATGGTCTTATCTCAGCCAATACTTAACATATTAAATTGGTTTTCGACATTTGGACATTATTTTTGGTGGGTAAAAATTGAGAAATTCCAAAAATAGATTTTTGATGACGTCACACTTCACCACTCTATACGAATTTCTTGTGAGAGAAAACTTGACATGTTTAAAAGTACAAATATAGTGAATAATATGAAAGTACACAAAACGGGAGCAATGGATAATGATAGTATATACTTTGGAAATACACTCAAATCAACTATTTTAGTGAATTAGTGGCAGGGAAAGGCAATTTTAGGCTTGTAAAGACGTCATTTACCTGCCTATTATGGGAACCTGGTATTCCAGGTTCCCGTCTGTGAGTGCGCTCCACGGGAACCTGGTATAGCAGGTTCCCGGAAGGAACGGGTTAAGCCCCGCCCAGTTATACCGTTAGTTATACTAGTTACGTCCACACACAACACATTCCGTGATTAGGCGTGCATGATTAGACGTGATTCTTTATTGAGTTCTAATTCGAAATGATGCCCAAACCCGCGTTTCGTTATACGACGTTTCGTTATACGACGTATCGTAAGCGTCCACACACACAATTTCATCGTATAACTATCCCGAAACGGTATAACTAATCACACCTAATCACGGAAAGTGTTGTGTGTGGACACGGGGCTAGATACCCGTCGTGAACGATAAAAACTCTAATCCAGCCCTTGAAATTTAACTACACTGCCCCTATTGTGTGCTCTTTTCTAAAGAGCACCAAAAGCCCTCAGATTGGGCATTCCATCTCATTCAGTAGTAGCACAACACGCCCTTAATAATAGACACAACATTCAATGGAATGATGCCCAAATTATTTAGTTTGAAAAGCACTTCTGGTCAAGTATGGTAGAAGAATCCATCTGGATAAATAGGATTAATCCTTCACTGAACTTCACTACACTTGTTACCTTTCTTCGCTCCAGCGATCTCGAGGCAGCAGACAGCAAGAAATTATGTAAATAATAAAAAGACCACGGGAGTGGTGCTTAACACTATGAACATGACGGACAAAGAAAGAGGACAAAATATACGATTCGTTATTCTACCCTCGACAATTTATTGCTGTGGTAGACAAAGGAACATCCCTTCACTGCTATTATGTAAAAATGTGTAGAACAGGTGTCACATGCATATTCCCCCGTTCTACTTATTTTACCTAATAGCAGTAAAGGGATGTTCATTTGTCTACCACAGCAATTGTTGAGGGAAGAATGAGGAATTGTATATTTTGTCCTCTTTCTTTGTCCGTCATGTTCATAGTGTAAAGCTTTCCCCTTTCTTGACAAGAAAGGCGTTTCAAACTCAAGATCACTGGAGCGAAGATAGGTGACAATGAAGGATTGATCCTCTTTATCCAGATAGATTCTTTCACCTTTGTTAACCAGAAGGGCGTTTCAAACTCATTGTGGACATCATCCCATCGAATTTTAAGTACAGTGATCTGCTAATAGGGACTTTTAGATTTTACACGACGAGAACGTGGACTGCCACGGTGACATCCTGTTAAGGTAATGTGACGTCCTTTTAAGGCACTGCCAGGCACGGGCCAGTGCCTTGAAAGAATGGCACACGTTGCAGTCAACTACGTCGACGTGCAAATCTAAAAGTCCCTATTAACAGAGTGGGATGGAACGCTCAATCTGAGGATTCATTTTTGCTCTTTTAAATCTCCATGAAATGCTGTCCACATTATTGATTTTGAAAGGCCCTTCTGGTAAAGAAAGGTGAAAGAACCATCTGGATAACAAAGAATAATCCTTCACAGGCTATTGATTGTCACCTATCATCGCTCCAGTAAACTCGAGGCAGCAGAAAACAATAAATTGGTGATTTATCAAAAGTCCACTGAAGCTTGCCTACTAAATTTTAAGTTTGCTGGTAGAAGCTTAAACTACATGAAACACAGAAAAGGTTGGATTTGACCTTTGGTTTCCATTTTATCCAATACGTTGCCGACTAGTTAATCAGAGCAGCGATCCTTAATTTTAATTTTTCCCTTTCTCTTTTTCGCTTTCTGTTCTCTTTCTTCTTCCGTCGCTCTCTCGTCCCCGTCTATTTTGTTTAGGCCGCCAAAGGAGGGGGGACGGCCGATAAGGCCAGACGTAATCTGGATCCGCCACTGTTTCTAATGCTTAAAGCCTGTCTGCACTAGTTTGGCCAGGAGGGATTAGACCTCCATGCAAGATCACTGACAGGTGGTTATCTCATCAAATCAGCTCTCAATTAACATAAGAAAAAGGGCATCATGGGGGATCAACGGGTACCGCTTAGGCATTGTTTGCTGTATAGAGGGTGCATGTAGCTATAAGTAGCAAAGAGAATCGATCATACACAGTATGTCCTCCGTAGTGCAGTGGGGCTTTAAAACAAGGAAATGGGAGACTCTCTCCCGGGCGGACCGGATTGGCATGCCCAGCGGTCCGGACTTTGAGAAGCCCTACTCTATAGTATATTTTTCATTTGTGCCATTTTTCATATTAGTATTTGTTTTCTACATAATTTCGCCTCTATCATTTGTGGTTTGTATAATGTGTAATGGTTGGATATTAATACCTTATTATACTCTTACTATTCGCACTACCCTCCGTCTCCTCTTACTATCCCCACTTGATTCTTCTTCTTCTTCTTCCTCCTCCTCCTCTGATACTTTTTCCTCTTCTTCTTCCTCTTCATTTTCATCTTAATCTTACCATCTTACCATCCTCTTTTCTTTTCATTCTTTACTCTACACCATCATCATGTTCTTCTTCACTTTTCCGTATCTCCTACATATACAAAATGATTCAGGGAGATCAAATAAGAATTTTAAAGTTAAATATAATTTGATACAATTTGCTAATTAACATACCGTTCATTTATTTTGATGTTATTTGCTATGAATGTTTTTATGTATTATATTTTACATTTGTAAAACATTGCCCAATTCGACCGTTTAGACTGCGATGCATTGTTATTATTTTTTCTTCAATAAAACCATTATCAATTAAATTAAATAGAATAGAAGATTTTCTCAAGATATTAATTAATTAACTGAGTTACTAACATCATTACAATAAATATCAGATTAATTGATACAATTCGTACTTTTATGTACATATTTATTTGACAATGGTTGTTAAATCGCAACATCTACATGAGCAATCATGCCCACTGTGCGAAAGGAGATGAAACAATAATCAAATATATCATAATCATAAAACCTGTAAATAGATTGTCAAGAATAAGTCTCATTAATGACTTTAATATTTACATGGTAGAAAAAATTAAGTAATGTCTATTTTTACCAGTGAATGCAGTTTTAACACTTGAGACATCTGACATCTGGACTTTATGGCTATAATGATATACATTTTAATCATATTCATGCATTAAGGAATGGTCTCTTTTTCGGTAGCTCTACGAATTCCCTTATCTTATCGATTTACTCAATTATAAGGAACTGATGTACATATTTAAACACTTTCATAGATTTACAATGATGCATACTTATTTGTGAAATATTCTTCATTCACTCCCCAAAAGATTAAACTTAATGTCTAGTAAGATTGTTATAATTTGAATATAAGGGAAATTTCACAGATTAACCCAAAACACATGTATCGTTAATATCTCATTTAGGTTTCAAAGGCTGTGAAGGAAACCATAGGGAAATTAAAGACAACATCAATTGAAGGTATGTGGCTGATCCCGAATTCTTTAAGGGGGTAATATTAAACTTTGTTTTCAAAATCTCTGACAAGCACGAAAATGGCTACCACTATTAAAAGCGATACCGCACACGTGTTTAATCAAGTATAGGCTGATTTTTGCCTGGATGTCGCATGCCCCCTGTTGGCTCATCCCTCCACCCCCTACCCCCCCTCCCGATTCGATACCGGTGGTATTTCTGAGAGACGTTGTACGCACACGTAGCTTTATAGTTTGATGGCGGTACTTAGCATTTCAATCAAATCATGGCAACATCACTATCACATGTTGCTAACATTTTTTTTTGTAATAAAAACTATCAAGGAGATATTTATCACACACAATTCATGATAAAGTACTTTCAAATAAACGAGCTTATACCTTCGCGTGAATTAGAACTACATATTCAACTAATCATATATTTTGATAAATATCACAGTTAAATATGAATATAGAATTAAATGATATACTACTTAATTCACTTCTGAAAATATATCGTATGTCATTTTATGGTGTACAAGAAAAATATTTTGCAGACGTTTTCAATTCAATTCAATTTAATTCAGTAATGGTTTATCTCATTAATGGTTTTATACCTTTAATGAGATTTTCATATCAAAATTTGGTTGGAACTGGCGTGGGTTCCATTAATCTATCTCATTACAATTTTTCTTTGATAAGAAAACAATCAAATCAATGAGAAAGGGGGATTTTTAAATTTAATTTTCCACTTCGGGAGTACATTATCCGATTCTTGAGGAGCTTGAGATCGCTAAGTTATAATAAAACAACGTTCACATCCTATGGGGTAACCATTTATACACCTGTGTAAGGAGAAACAGCGTATATTTCAATACGTGTTATGATACGGACATAACAGTGTCACATCAGTGCTCTAACTTATGACCTTGTATATTTCGTCATATTCGCAAACCCCTCCTACTAGTAATATCATAATATGATAACATCATAAGCAAATGATATTTCCTCAACACATCAAACGTATAGACTGTTCTCAACCAATTTCTTTGATTAATAAATATAAAATTGAATATATTGTTTGAATTTTAATACTAGTTTGGAACTATTTAAAATCTATGCTCAAAGGATTATTCTTTTATTTTAAAGCATAAGACGATTGCCAATAGTATTTTTCTTGCCGTCGAGTTCTGAAACGTCTTAGTCCATCAATAGGGGAATGATTGTCATATCACAACAGGTTACAATATTAATTTGCTAGTCACGGGCTGAAACGTTCTAGAGTCCATGTTTGGTAGGCGATGCTGATATGACGTCACCAGACTACTTTGACTGAACTCTCTTTATATGATTTAGTTGGTGTTGTTGTCGTTTTCCTCGAAGTACATGAAATCCTGTTCAAATGAAAAACAGAGAATAATATATATAGATGGGTTATTACATTATTTATGTATTTATTCATTTTTATTTTTAGTTCGTTAATGGCAGAGTCAATGGCAGAACCCTATAGTTATTGGGTCATCTGCGTGAATTATGTGAATGTACTACTTCGATCCTGTTATTACTTACGCAAATCAAGTTTCTGAAGATAGTCAAGTCATATATCAGTAATTCAACACAATATTTAAAATATTCATGTTGCATCCACACTTCTGACAATGTCACTTCACAGAGGTGCGTCAAAGACTCTACCAGTCGCTGACGCAAGCCTACGTCAGGCAAATCATGTCTCATGTGTAACGGGTATTATTAACACTATTTCCCGCTTGTTTTCTGTAGAATTTATTATTTTGTGCTGGAGAAATAAATATGCATTTGAACAGAGTCTCGACGACCCGTGTGCAACAGACCAGTCTACTAACATATTCAAATTGTATGACTACTTGTTAACCTAGGTTGTTCTTGACAACCCGAAAGCGTGCCCGAGGCTTGCCTGACATGACAAGTAATATATGCAGACTGGTTTCCGAGTATTGTACTCCATTCATTGATAAAAGGTTAATGCAATAACTCGTCACTAGATCCCCGGGAAAGAAACATCCATGGATTTAAATATGGTAGTAAACTGGTCTATTAGTAATAGCTTAAAAAATACTTCAAAAGTATATACAGCTTTACAACTAAATTCTTCATACCCTTACCACGTTTTGTAATTTGTTAAGGTATGTGTAAAACTTATTTGTCCCGATGTATGTTTCTTTAGAAGGTGACATATCGAAGCTACATCTAAAAGTATTCAATATAGGCCCTAATTTAACCAGTCCACCTTTTATTCTTGAGTTACCAAAAAAACCCTGTCAAATCTACAAGGGGTATGAATAATTCAGTTGTTAACTGTATATAATAGACTTACAATAAGGAACACTGCCCCAAGCATGACTGCTTTCATCTTCACGTCAAGGTCCATGGGAACTGTAATGGTTGATAAGTAAAGAATAAGTAAAGAACATGTACCCTTAGTGAGCAGTGGCTTATCAAAAGTTAATCAACAGAGGGCGGAATTCCCTCCATGTCCACAGTGCCATTGATTAGGAGAGTTTGGCCAACCCGGTTCCAGTTGGACACAATATGGCGACAATATACAATATGTGTCAAATGTGTATAGATGGCTCTGCATGTCCATGTACGTCGGAATCTGCGAGTGCAACTAGCCCAACACATTGCCATGATTGTCGTAGCGTGATTGAGGGGGCTTTGGCTATCTTTCCTTTTCCCCCTTCGTTTTCTTTGTTTTTCTTTACCTTCAAATATTTCTTGAACGCCAGCTCCATCGTAGGCTGGATACGCCACTGATTTTCATTATTTAATCATTCTAAAAACTAAGTTTTAATAGGGATGCGAAACAATTTGCCATGAATGTGTTGTGATCATAAATGTAGGATACTTACATGACACTCCAAAGTTATCAGCCTTGGTGTAGAGCTCCTTGACAAACCCACTCCATTGCTTACTAATCTTACCAACCTCACTCGTCATGCTAGCATCCCAAACCTAAAGAAGGAGAGAAAATAAAATGAATTATTAGCTTGGAAATAAATAAACATAACAAAATTGTAACTAACGATGTGTAATAGAAAATATAATTCATTTAATATCTTGGGAAAACAAGAGAAAATAGATCATGTTTTGAAAGTAAAATTTAGTAAGAATTATGCATACCGACGTTTGTATTACTATTTGAACTGGCGCCCTCAACAGTTCTGTATGAGATACTGATGATTGGTATTGTTTTGTAGAATCGTTTCTATAGTATTTCTTTTCCAATATTCGCTATAAAATGCTAGCAGTATGTCGAGAAGTTCTTAAACATGTTTAGATTACAACGACTTTTCAAGGGAATGATAATTATCTCTAAGAATCAAATATGAATCAAACAAACATGTTTCTTAATAATTTATGTAAAGTTTTTGTTTAATCGTTGCTATTTATGATACATTGGTAGTCTATTGAGTAAAACATATAAAATTACACTTCAAAAGATAACGCAATAATCATAAAGGTTTACTCTCTGTTTCAAAAGATATGTTTCTAAACACATCTTCCCGAGCCAGGCCAGATCAGATTATATTTTAATATACAATAATACGTGGGATAGTTTATGAGTAAATCATATCGGGATTATTTTTTCTTCAGAATTGTCTAGAGGATTACCTTAAATTCTTGGTCGCAGGTACAACATGCTCCCTGACAAATACAGCAGGGGCCTCGAACCTTGAGTACACAGTTCCGTGATGCATCCAATATATTGTAGTTAGGATACCAACCACTCTGCCTGTAAAGTAGAATATGGTATAAAATGCGTTTCATACCTGATGTGTCGCGGTCGATTGGTTTGGAGAAAAAACTAGTTTAATGATAAATGGTTATCTCACCGTCAAATACACAAGGTAAGATTAAAAAAAAAACATATTCCGGTACTTCTGCCCGATTATAAGTAAGTTCCAACCACTCACTGCTCAAATAAAAGCAAAATTCGGAACCTCGCTATCCCAATAAGAGGTTATTCGGACACCTTGCTACCTTGACGGAAACAAATTTGGGAGGGGGGCTGCAGCCCCTCAACGACCCCTCGCCCTCCTCGTACTTATATTAATTTGAAATATGATTGAACAAAATCTGTATTAGAGCACTATGCAGTAGATAAAGCGGATACAGATCAAATGAAGGATAGTCGAGATGGGTAATAGACAATTGGTAATTAACCCTTCAATTTCGCCGACTGGGGGTTCAAAAAAAGTGAAAAATTGGGTTTCAAATACAGTGTATATCCTTTCACTTTGCCAACAGAGGTTAAACAAAAAATGGCGGCAGAATGTTGCCATCCCATTGCACTCCTTCAACCATACTAACCATTCCCTACATTGAACTGACGAAATATTGCATAAAATCATAACATAAATTGATTTTTGGTTCCTCCTTCCATACTTAAATTCTTCTTTCTTCTTTTTTGCCAGTTGTTAAATGCCGTTTGTAATTATAATTCATTTTAATGGGAATGTTTTTGTTTTGTAGGCGTTTTGTATCTGCTTAATAAAAAGGCGCTATAAAGATGTTTTGTATTATTATTATCATGTCCATAAAATCAAGAAGAACTGTAAATCACTTACGCTTGTCTGACATATCCCATGACTTGACCAACGGGCGCTTCAACAGTGATCTCCATACCTAAGCAATCAATATTAGCACACCAGCAACATCCTGCGCAACATTTAAACTCTCGAGTTACTCTCATCACTTCCTAAAAGGACAAAACAGAGATTTATATAAATTATTAAATTATTGTGTCTCCACAATAATAATAACAATATTCTGGGCTTATTTAATGCATCGATGCTGTCTCTAGGCGCTAGAGGTGTCGTGGTCAAGTTGATATGTCACCGGACTGTGGATCACAAGGTCTGCGGTTCGAGTCCTGCCGCGGCACTAATGTCCTTTGGCAAGGCATTGATCTACATTTGCCACACTCCACCCAAGTGATGTAAATGGGTACCTGGCAGGAATGGATTCATTGAAAAGCTAGAGCGCCGTAATGGCAGCCATGCTAAAGCCAGGGTAATAATCGGGAGCGTCAGGAGTGTCAAGTCTGACAGATATGAGCGCTATTCAAGAACCCAATATTATTATTATTATTATTATTATTATTGTATATTTACCCCGGTCATCCGATTTAAGGTTGCCCGCAAACAACCTATGTACATTCTCCACTCCCTGGGGATCATTCCAGCCAGGCGCCATGTTACAGACGCTCACATTGCTGAGCAAACTACATTAACGTTCGCATCCTACCTGGTATCCATTTAACACCTGGGTGGAGAGTGGTAAATGTGAATTAATGTCTTGCCAAAGGATGTTAGTGTCGGGCTGAGATTCGAACCCTCAACCCTTGGATTGAGAGTCAAGTGAATGAATCACTATACCACGGCACCTCCACTCTTACATGTATAAGGGCGCATGTTATTATGAACATAGCGCATCCAAAAACCAAGTATGTGATTTTGAAAATCATATTTGTAATCACTGGCCCCATATTGTGAGATCCAGTTCTATCGTAGGCGGACCAAAATGGGGATGCACAGTGGGAACTCCTTGGTAAACTCTGCATTAAATTAAAACACGTATTCCCCCGGCACATTTGATTATATGTTGCCGTTTATTTTTTTGTAGTGAATGTAGCTATTCGCAAAACTGTCATTCAATGGGGAGCCCCCTCCCCCTCTTCCCCTTTCCCCTTTGTATTGTATTGTATTGTATTTATTTATTCAACCATAAAATAACATCAAATGGAAACAATAACATTATGTCAATTTGAAACAGTAAATAAAATTATGGTTGGGAGCACCGAAAAGCGAAATGCTTGTAATTTGGTGTCCCAAAACAAGAAAAAGTGAAACAGTTAAAGATTGAAAATAAACAAACAAAACTACATATATTATCACACACACACAGGCACACAAACGCACACACCCTCACAAATACAGTCACACACACGCCTGGGACTTCAATAATAAAATATAAATAGGGGGCATATATACATCATTTATCATATACATACATATATTCATAACATTTCATTAGAGGGAGCCTAGTAATATTGACTTGGACAATAATTTAAAAGTCTTAGGTGATCTGCTTGATTTTATGTCTGTGGGAGTTCATTCCATTCCTTCGATCCCTTACTGATAAGGGATTGAAGTCCAACTGTAGTTTTGAAAAAAGGAATATAAAGATTATTACTTTGACGGGTGTTATATTGGTGAAAATCAGAATTGAATATTAAGGGCTTGTCTTTAGTCTGAGGAATTATGTTATTTAATGAAGAGTATATAAATATTAGTGTATTAAGAGTAACCAATTGATAAATAGGTAATATTTTCAAACATTTGAATAATGGTGCAGATGGTGAGCGAAAGTCTGAATTTGTTATTATTCGAACAGCTTTCTTTGAACTAATTCAATCTTAGATAAATGGGTCTTGTATGTATTACCCCAGATATAACTGCAGTAATTAAGGTAAGATAAGATTAGAGTATTATATAATATGAGCAAAATATTTTTAGGTAATATATACTTAAGCCTAGACAATATTCCAACATTCTTTGATATTGTATTACAAAGTTGAGATATATGTGTATTCCAGTTTAAATATTCATTAAAAATTACACCAAGAAATTTAACATCACTAAGTCTTTTTATTGTTGTGTTTGCTATATGAACATCATCTAAGTTATCAGGAATCCTCCTGTTCCTTGCTCTAAAAATAACATAATTGGTTTTTTAAATATTTAAGGATAATTTATTACATTGAAACCAACCATTTATCTTTTTTAACTCAATATTTATGGATTCAATAACATGTGTTATAGATTTATGAGAAATAATTGCACAGGTATCATCAGCAAACAATGAAAACTTTATTATTTTGGATGAGTTGATAATATCATTTATATAAACAAGGAACAGGAGGGGGCCTAACACTGATCCTTGGGGTACACCACAGCTAGTCAACTGCATAGATGATTTGACACCATTGACCACCACATATTGTGTTCTGTTAGTCAAATAATTTTCAAACCAATTCAATGCATTGCCTCTTACACCATAAAAATAAAGTTTCTGTAAAAGTATATGGTGATCAATGGTGTCAAATGCTTTAGACAGGTCCATAAATATGCCTACACAATACTTTCCATGTTCAATATTCTCTAAAATATGTTGAAATAAATTAAAAACTGCAAGATCAGTTGAGTGTTGTTTTCTAAAACCATATTGTTCACTGATCAAAATATAATGTAGTTGTAGAAATGAATAAAGTCTCTTATGAATAAGTTTTTCAAGTAACTTTGCAAAAATTGGTATTACTGCTATAGGTCTGTAATTAGAAATTTCATTTTTATTACCTTTTTTAAATATAGGAATAATTTTAGATACTTTCAGTTTATCAGTAATAAAGGGACTGATTAAAGATATTAGTTAGTGGTTCTACAAAGAGATTAATACAGCTTTTTACAACACGGGGTGATATATCATCAGAGCCGCATGACTTTGATGGATTTAAAGTAGAGCATATTTTCAAAACTTCATAGACCGAAGTTGGGTTTAGAAACATTGAATTTACCGGAGGTGCGTTATTAAGAAATGAGCTGAATGAGCAGCTTGTAGATGGAATATTCTGAGAAATATCTCTACCAACAGAAGCAAAGTATGAATTGAATTCGTTCGCAATGTCAGGAACTACATCACATTTATTACCCTTGTTAAACATTATATTAGGAATGCCACTTTAATAACTTTCTTTTCCCAAGTAAATTATTTATTTGGTTCCATGTTTTCTTTATATCTCCTTTGATGGTATTGAACATATGTAAGTAATAGTCTTTTTTAGCAACACGTAATAAATTTGTTAATTTATTCTTATATTTGGTCAATTTCATTTTATTTTTATTATTACGATTTTTCAAGTAATTTTTATATAATCTGTTCTTTTTATTAATGGATCGCAACAAGCCCTTTGATACCCAGGGTTTTTTAATCTGTGTTTATGTGTTTTTATTTCTACTTCCGGAAAAACTCATCATAAAGATTCAGATATTTTTGAGAAATATTTCATAACATATACTAACATCATTAATTTTATATAAAACACTCCAGTCCACATCTTTAAGTTTCCTCTTGAATGCATTAATATTATCATTATTAATCAATCTCTTTTTGAGAGTTGTGTTGGAACATTTATTTACATGTTTAATCTTCTTTATTGCACAAATGGGAAAATGATCAGAAATATCATCTAAAAATAAGAAACTTTTTATCACGTTATCGTCATGAGAATTTGTAAAAATATTATCAATTAGAGTAGCTGATGTAGTAGATATTCTTGTAGGTTTGGTTATCAAAGGGTAAAAGCCATGACTGTACATAAGATTAAAAAAAACGTTAGTACTTTCATTTGTTTCAGCATTCAACAGGTTTACATTAAAGTCACCCATGATGAAAATTTCGAGGTTATTTCTGTCGATTAAGTTACAATATTCTTGCATTTTATCATTAAAACGTGTTAAGTTTACATTTGGCGCTTTGTAGACACAACCAATAACAAGCAACTTTTTATTCTTACATTTCAGTTGGATGAATAGAGAATCACATATTTCAGAAGAGTTAGATATATCTTGACATATTTCAAAATCAAAATCATTATTAACATAAATAGCAACTCCTCCACCAATTTTGTTACATCTGTTTACATGCACCAAATTATAACCAGGAATATTAAACATATCTGTGATTGTACTGGACTGAAACCAAGATTCAGAGATACCAATGACACTGAATTTATGTTGTAATGAGCTAAGTAAATAAGATAATTTATCAAAGTTTCTTATCAAGCTCCTGGCATTAATATGAAGCAAGGAAAACAAATCATCTGCATTGTAATTAAACATATTATTAAACTGGTCAGCAAAAATATAACTACTTTTTACTCTTTCCATAAAAGTTTCATTGTCCATATCATTAGACATATTATCAAAATCTACCTCATTCATTTCAAATGGGTTTAATTTCATATATTTGAATTTATCATAGTCAATATCCTTGTTTAATTTGAAGAAAGAAAGTACTTGGAATTGAAATTCATCATCAAATTTGTAATGATTAAAGGCAACATATTCATACAGTCATCACATAAATTACTTTGCGCACATTGTCCCAGGCATTCACCACAAATATCACACTTCATCAACATTCACACAACAACTAAATACCAACACCAAAAATAACAACAGAGGGGAGAATTGAACCTGGGTATACTATATAGGGTTGGAACCACTGGTAAGTGGTGTATGAAATACATGCATTAACAATAAATGTAAATGTTTTGGTACAGCTGTCCATATATATATAAGTCAGTGTTTATATCCTTTCGTTGGTTAGCTACATGTATACTATACATTATCTTAGTGTGTTTAGGTCAGACAGACTCTTGATAATTTTTGTACAATCGGCCATCATCTTGTTTTATCATAGCAAAAACACGGCCTTCTGTGATCCATGATGTCGAGACTCGAGGATGACGTGATGTCCGAGTTAGGAGATCAAGATTTTCTTCGAAAGATCTTTCCCCAACTTGAGGGGTCCAGACCTCAATATTCCCGAGGAACACGATTATGAAAAGTCAAAGGGCTTGTTTTATCACCATTTTTGTTTCTGAATAGGGTGGCCGTTTCTACCTCCTTGATTTACCTACACGTTTGTATATATGGAACGCCTAATGTACAAAATGTGCGACACTGCTTGACAACCAATCGTCCTATTATACAAACCAACCGTTTGCATTGTTAAATGCCAATGAAGCGAACACGAGTGATCATATCATGGATACATTAGATCGAACTATAATTACCTGTCTACCATTCACCATCAATGTCTACCACTGAACAAACCCCGAAAAGGATTACCTGTCTGGCAATTTCTGACCTCACAAAGCAATCAACATTTTGTCTTTCATATCGATCTGATATCGATTTGTATGATTCAAGACTTCCTTATTATCGGGACAACCATCATCATCGGTATAGCAGACGCTTGTCGTGTTAATATCTACCTTTATATTGTTCTCGAAATTATCATGCCGATATAAAAGGAAAGGGAGAAAGTATTGATGAAAATCACTATCTTCATGGAATTCGATAGATGTGATTAACACTCCTGATCCATGCTCTAATGAATCCGATGAATGATATTCAATGAACAACAATTAAGCATAGATCTATATCTACTTAGTTTAAGATTCAATATTGTACATCACTCATCATAGTTACATTAATGACGGGGGATTCCCTACCTCATTAGTTCTGCGATTTTTCTCAAACGCTTATATAATTGTGTGATTTTTCTTCTTCACCTGTCCACCGTACGGCACATCTTTCTACATGTCGAGCTCATAAAATCAACTTTAATGAACATGTCGTCTGTTACTTACAGCCTATAGAAACGGGGCGGGGAGTCCTTTTTGGGTACGTGCCCCCATCAAATAGCGAAAAAGACACAAGGAGGAAAGAGAAAAAAAGTGGAAGAGGTGGAAGGGAATCGTAAAGGGATGACAATAAGACCCGCTTTTGCACCCCTATCGAATTAACAGCCTTGTTGTTAATTTGCCATTGATCCACAGATTAATTAAGGCTAGTGCCCCCATCATACCAGTCGTAACTAGTGCGCCCCCCCCATCATACCAGTCGTAACTAGTGCGCCCGCCCCCCATCATACCAGTCGTAACCAGTGCCCCCATTTCTGGACCCAAGCTACACCACTGATGTGGGTTATTACTCACCTGATTAGCATTATCAAGAACGTGCATCACAAAACCTCTCGTATTCCCACAACACTGTCTCTGACACGTCTCCGATTCTAGGAGTGAAGTGAAATGATACAAATTCATAATAACGGAATTGATGATAATCAATAAGTATGGATGAATGTCCGTAATGTGACGTTTCACTTCTATGCTACCTTTCTAATTTTTTTCTAATATAGAAGTACATGCTGATGTGAATGTAATTGAGAGAAAGTGACGGAAAATAGGTTTGAAGATCCATAAAATTGTTTATAGGTCATTGATAGATTAGGTTAGTTACTTCAAAGTCGTGGGCGATCCTGGATTATTTCCCCGGGAGAAGAATGTTGGATGTAAGACAGCCCCCGTGTCTGGTATCCCTTCGGTGACACAGGTTTCACGCACTTTTTTTTCATGCGTCGTGCGCAGTTCGGCAGTCATTTTAATAAACAGTTCCTATCCCGACATTTTTTTATAAATAATGTTAAGTAGCATTGGAGCTACATATTCAAACATTCATCGCTTGTCAGTGATACACATTGATCCTCGTTTAATGATTCTATCCCCAAATCTCAGGAAACAAGCGATGAGCAACTCCTTTCACAAATTAAAAAATTGGTTTGTCATTTCACTCCTGCATTTCTTTATAACATGTCCAGACACAATTCAAGTTCTCCCTTACAAAGTACGAGACACTCGACCACTATATCATGTGTCCATTTCTGTGATGGATTTGAGTTAATTAGGCGTTGCGTCAACAAAATCTCGTTTTCATTTTAAGTGGATAGATCGACGGTTAAGCACTTACGATCAGATGAACACAAATATCAAATAGTAACCATGGTTACCGATCTAAGCCCTTCGTGTTGATGTTCTGCTAAGTAATCACTGCATGGCCGGCCAGGCTTTACGTATGAATCGGGTAATCACTGCATGGCCGGCCAGGCTTTACGTGTGAATCGGGTAATCACTGCATGGCCGGCCAGGCTTTACGTGTGAATCGGGTAATCACTGCATGACCGGCCAGGCTTTACGTGTGAATCGGGTAATCACTGCATGGCCGACCAGGCTTTACGTGTGAATCGGGTAGATAGTCTGTCAGACTACTAGTATAATAATGCTAATGTATGTAAGGTATCAATAAACCAGTGTAATGTAATGCAATGTCAGACTACCTTGTACAATTGCCTGAAGGAAACCATCAGCTATAATTGTAAATTATTATTTTAACTTCACACTACAGGGACTGAGTAGCCCTACCATCACGACTATTTGCCAGATTTAGCTGAAAGGAAATCACATTCACCGACAATCAATTGAAGAAGATACAATTTGCATTTGAGGTTTAAAATACACGGGTAATATAGAATGGTATTCTCTCATTAACCAGTCACTATGCCTGCTTGTCTTTTCCTCAGAATTCAGTAAAAGAAAATATTTGATTATAACGACAAGAGTGTTGTATAAGGGATATCTTACCTTCCATTGCGAAGTAGATTTGTTGACCAAGACTATTTTTAACCTGGTACCGATTACACGTCTCCCAACTTGTGAAAACTGAAATAAAACAAAGTTATAAACATGTAAGATAGACGGGCTGGGTTAGTTCAAAGGGTTTGAAAGCAAGAGTCTTGCCTTACAAGGTATACCTATAGAGTGTGAATCAAAATCGTTCGCGGTTCGAGTCCCAGTCACGGCACTAAATGTCGTTGACAAGGTACTTATCTACAATTGCTACTCTTAACCAGGAAGATGTGACAAATCTTCCTGTCTTAACCCAGCTTTTAGCACTTCAAGACAATCTGGCTAAAGATGAGCAGAGATGAGGTAATACTGTAGTGCCTTCTAGGTGCCTGGAGCATCCCCTGGGATGGATAGAGTGATATAATTATGTGATAGATATTGATCTACGTTTACCACTCTCCATCCGGGTATAGTAAGTGGGTACCCTGATCACGAGTAAACTAACGAAAAGCTGTTTTTGCTTGAGATACGCATGCGCACTATTCCTCTACCCTGATCACGAGTATACGAAAAGCTGTTTTTGCTTGAGATACGCATGCGCACTATTCCTCTACCCTGATCACGAGAGTAAACTAACGAAAAGCTGTTTTTGCTTGAGATACGCATGCGCACTATTCCTCTACCCTGATCACGAGTATACGAAAAGCTGTTTTGCTTGAGATACGCATGCGCACTATTCCTCTACCCTGATCACGAGTAAACTAACGAAAAGCTGTTTTGCTTGAGATACGCATGCGCATGCGCACTATCCCTCAACTACAAAGTGTTAAATCTACAAGAGATATCTCTTTGAATCTACAAACCTTCAAAGAATTCCACCTGTTGATGTACTAGTATCTGGTCTACTTTAGTGAGGTATTCGAGACCAGGAGGACAGTCTGGCCCCACCCTGTCAGGAGCAGGCATCCACTGGACCTGGGGTGCCTGGAACTGACTGCCAGGCTGCATCGTCATCTGCACATATTAAGAAACGAAAAGATTGTGTTCTAGTAAAGGTGAACAAATAATTTGTGAGCATTCAAATACTTTTTAAATATTTTTTTCTTGTGGAAGAATACCATACTATCAATTTCAGATTGAAGAGATTTTTCTTCAATAAATAAAATAAAATGACTAGGTTAAAATAGTTTAGAGCTTTGTATCACAATGTAGATGTCACGTGTATATGTAGTGATATCAATATGTCGATAGTAAGTGTTTACTCTGCTCTAGACTGTCAACATTTTGAAAAAAGCGCCTTTTTTCCCTTCTTTTTCTGCATACGAAAAATATATTTTCTACAAAAGCAACTTATTATAAACATAGATTATTAGCATTCATGAAAACATGTCACTGAGTATAATGAAGAAAAGTATTTCAGTTACAGTTCATCTCTGTATGATTACATCAAACGGTCAAACCGATCATTTCGATAAAAGCGTCCGATTGCATAATACTGCGAGATCGGAGAAAAGAAAGACATTTCCATTCCAAGTCCGAGTTGGTGATGCATAAAATGTTTATATCAGTAATATACAGAAAACGAAATTGATAAAGAAAATGAAATAAGAAATCTACATCACTTACCGGCAGTGAATTCGGCTGAACCGACATCTTTAACTTCTGTAGAGCTTGACGATGTTAAGAAGAATTCCTACTTTCAATGAGACGAGGAAACAGCAATAAATCTGGAATAAATAATAAATACAGTCATATGAATTATTCCGACGTTTATTATGGCACTGAAATTTACTGCTCCTTATATCTCGCATACTGTATTCAAACGTTAAATATTAGCATAATGATTCTGGACAGAGAAAGAGAAAGAGTGGGGGGCAGACAGAGATAGAGATAGAGAGGGGAGTGGGAAACAGTGAAAGACAGAGAGAGAGAGAGAGAGAGAGAGAGGTGGGAGAGAGAGAGAGAGAGAGGGGAGAGAGAGAAAGGGAAGGGGCTCATTTAAGGCCAATTACATGTGCGTTTGTACTCCCTGTACACAGCTTACGTAAGGAAGATAAAACGTTGGGTAATGAGAATGAAATCTGCGTAATCATCTTTTCATCGATGATGAAATATTCTCCCACTTTTACTCATGACGAAGGCATTTTCCGCGAACAGAATTAGGGTCAAATTAACAGCACCATGCAAATTACATCATCGGAACAATTTATATTAATCTAAGCACTTCACTAATTAAATCTGCTATAGTCATTGAGTACTTGGGAAATGAAGGAACAAAAGGATTTTTAGTCCATGCTGTATAATGAGCAATTTGCAAATTCGATGTTAATATTATCAAAGTACAAGAAATGCCATCAAATCTCCCTTCCTTTCTCTGTCTCTTTCCACCCTTCCTCTCTCCCCTTCTCTCTCTCTCTCCTCTCTCTCTCTCTTCCTCATTCTCTTTCGCGCTCTCTCTCTCTCCCTTATTCTTGCTCTTCCCTCTATGCTTTATTTAGTCAACCGGAAACATAGGTTGTAGGCCTATAGGGTCCTCCTCGCAAACGGACATATACCAAAAAGATTTTGTCGATTTTTTTTTTTTGTTTTTTTAAATTAAAATTCATTATCCCTTTATTCAGATTCAGATTCAGATTAATTTTATTGGTCCATTTGGAAATTCAGTTTGTCAGCATTACATAGAGCACATGAACAATATATACAATAGAAAATATAATACACAAATAGATAGTAGATAATAATGTAAGATGTCTTTCCCAAACATCTTTCTGTGTTATAATTCCTAATCCTACGTTTTATAATTTTCGATCAAGATCAATAATTTTACAAAAATTGAGCTTTAAATTGCATACAAAGAGAAATCAAATCTGGTAACACTAACAGTGGTAATGACAAGCAATGATTGGAGGAAGTTCATTAGATGCTTCATTAACAGTCCAACTATATCATACTCAAACATCTATAATAATTGGTCCGCTTCCCGATTTGTGAACTTTTCATGTTCAACTCGGCTGGCTGCAAATGATGTTTGTTCTGTACAGCTTTCCATCTAAGCATCCCGTTGATTCGGGGAACCATGGTAACGGTGTTAATGCTATTTTATTCATCCGCCAAATTCTCATCAGCAAATATAGAGCGAAAGTAAAGTGGGTTTAATTAGCGGGTGCCCGGCGCTGGGTTGGACTAGAATAGAAAGGTGAACGTCACCTCGAATGGGCCTTTTAACACAATAGATATCATGGATATAAGCTATGTTGTGTTCTAATAATTCAACAATTTTGCTGTTTTTTGTTACAGGTATAGGCCAATTATGTAAAACTGGTGCCTTGTCACTTATCATGGGCTGACCCAAAGACGGTTTTTTGGTACTGTTTTTTTGTTGGTCTAAGATGTCATGTCAAAAGCCCATTTGATTATCATATTATATCAAGACTATGATTTCTCTTTCACCACATCAATGTAATATACCCCCATACAGTTCCCCGGTGCAGTTCCACATTATCCAAGGCATCCCTTTGCTTGTTCGTTTATTTATATACTTCTTTACGTGCTTGTTAGGCTAGGGGTAGGCATGTGTATCTCTATAATACATGCATTATTTAGAGCCAGCGTGTTCAGGGAAATATCATTTTGGTTCAAATACATTTTAACGCGCATTTCATTCAAGGCCATTTAAATGATTAGATATAAAGTGGATTGTCAAATTGGATGTGCGATGCGATACCAGTCGATACATCACGTCTTTCTTATCTGTCACGATTGATAACAGCATGGAAAGTGCTTATTGGCCTTACGTTTGAGGATCGACACTACAAATTAGAGTTGAATATTATCATCTATACTTCATTCTGGCGATAAGCGACTTTTTGCCAATATCATGTAAGCCCTCCCTTTTTGGGCATGACAAAGCAACATTTCCTCCCCTTTCCGAGGCTTTGTTCTCCTATAAACGTCCTGTATTCCAGGGATCTATCATTTCACATTTCTCTTCATTTATTCAGTTTGGTCTACTGAGCATTGGTGTAGCCTAGGGGCAGCAAATTGACACCCCAAGTAATAGGGTATGGGGGTGGTTCTGGGCAAATCTAACTTTCTATCATTCGGTGCATTCGCATTCGCTTGCATGGCTATATGTTTATTCTGCTTAAATGTATTCCACGCGTACCACTAATGGACCTACCGACTTCGAGAATTTACAATGACATTTATACCACATCATATCCAAAACTTATATTTAAACCAGGACAGAGTACATAGGTTGGAACAAATATAAAGAGAGGAGGGAAAACAGGAGAACCAGTATCCAAAAGTATAAAACTGTCTTCCCCCTCGCTGCCAAGCAATATTAATTGGGCATTGAGAACCGATTAGTCATTACGCCGAAAGTCCGATACATTCAAACTCGAACGGGTAAAAATTGATCAGATTGCCTTTTGAGCAGCTTTTACCCAAATTGACCATGCTGATGATTTTAGTGACCTGTTTTGTAAAATCCTAATTGCGTCCAATCTTCAGCATTGACCTTCATGTTATTTGATTTCAAAATATTGGCATTGATTTGGCTCGAGTGCTTGGATGGGGGTAATACGTTTTTTAAATTTTATATGGAAAATTATTCTACAGAATCAAACCACCTCATTATGTATGATGAATAATCAGGAGCGCCAGGTGTGTCAAGTCTGACAGACATGAAAGCTATACAATAGCCCAATATTATTATATTATTATTATAATACCTTGTAGTAAAACATTCAATCCATTCATTTATTTCATTTTCTCCATAAAAAAAACATTGAAACATACAAACATGATATACATGATATACAGATAAAAGATCGATTACAAGAAAAATACAAAAGGAAGGAGCAAACAAAATTTTATGGGAATGTGGGGTTAACAAAAAGGGCAATTAGCCTTATGAACGTCAACCCCTTAAAAAGGTATACACTGTATTGATTGAGAAAAGAAAAAAGGAAAAAAGGCAGAGAAAACCAGAACCCCAATACAACAGAAAACAAAGGGAAGGAGAAGGGAAGGGGAGGGGGAATACATAACAAAGTGCATTTACTAAAGCCTTACGTCATTTAATTTGATATTGAGTACAACGATAAAGATGGGATTTATACAATCGTTTAAAAATATTAATT